>JBBIGA010000106.1:6607841-6631315 GCA_037576975.1 Alestes dentex | reverse complement strand
GAGCTACAGAATTATTTCCCACTTCTGGGTAACCTTACCATTTTTAAACCTCTCGCAGTTCAGCACTGTCTTTTGTACCATTTCATGCTATTCACTGGACTTGAACTGTTTGAATTTCAATAAAAAAAAAAGCTTGAAACACTGGGGTGTTCTAAAACTTTTGACTGGTAGTCAAAGGACGAATTTTTCAAGAGCAAGATTCAATTCATACCCCATCTGTGTTCATAAGAAGAACAGGGGATATTTTATTATGATTTGAATTAGATAAAACATGTATCCCTGAGGTGTTTAGATGGCGAACGGCAGGGCTAAAGTCCTCCTACCACAATGTCCTCAGGGAAGAGGTTGTCGCTGAAGGAGCCGTCATCAAAGTTGACCTCGTAAAACGTCTCTTTGGAAAGTTGGACCACATCACACTGGTAGTAACGGCCATTTTTGTGCTTACAGATGACTTTCTGGCCCACACTGAGTTCCCTCATGGCTTCTTTGTTCCGCTGAGGGTGAAAGAGATCTTATTAACCGGATAAACCTAGCTCCCATATCATATATCCCTGATTAAGCATAGGCACAAAAGACAAAAGACAAAACAATACTGCTGTTTTTAGTTACGGAGTGGCCTTTTTTGAGGGACCAGTATGACAACATCTGTTCACATAAAGAAAATGGAAACAAATGTGGATAAACAAGGGCTGTTTCCATTAGACACAAAAGACTGAAAATAAACTGCAGCCTTGAGTGGGTATACCAAGAAAGGTCAAATGTTAGTCCTTAAAAGTGATTTTTAAAAATAATTTCACAACACTGAATCTAGGAGAACATGCATTAACCACTCTCAGAAGAAGTATCAACATTTTAAAAAGATTTATAGCATAAAATTACGAAATTCACAAAGTGAGTCTGACTAATGCTAAAAATACACTATAGGGACAAAAGTATTGGGACACCAGACCATTAGAGCAACAGGGACTTTGAAGGCATTGCATTTAAATATATAGACTTTAATATGGATCTGGTCCCCCTTTGCAGCTATAGCAGCTTCCATTCTTCTTGGAAGGCTTTCCACAAGATTTTGGAGTGTTTCAGTGGGAATTCGAGCCCATTCATTCTGTAGAACATTTATGATGTCATGCGGATGACAAGGAGGACAGGGAGGACAGGGAGGACATCCGCCTCCTTCTCCTTCCTACGTAGGAATGTTATCATATAGGAAAGTTAAAAACAGTAAAAAGATTAACCTGAAGGAAACAAAGGTTAAGACAACAGGAAAGACTGCTGAGTTAACCACTGATGGTAAAGATGGTCAAAGTCGTGGACAGCTTTGGTCTATTTGGATCTATTATTAACAAAGGATCCAGCAGTCAATAAACAAACCACAGTTTGGCATTTGTGAGAATGTGGATGAAGACTTAAAAGATCATCGAACATAATGATTTGTCCCTACAATCAAAGATCAGAACTTTGCAGACTACAGTCTTTTCTGTGATTATTTATAGCTGGGCAATAAAGAAGCACTGATGCCTCGGAAATTCGGTGCTGGCTGAGACTTAGAATACCCTGAACGAATGGGTCACTGACCAAATGAAGTTTCATCTCTGAGATAATGCAGAAAATGAAGACCAAGGAGCATTTTAAGGAAATCCAAGAAAAAGTTATGGACAGGCGAAAGGCAGGAAAAGCTAACAGTTATTGGATATGCCTGTAAGTGCTGTTGCATCACTTGTGAGGAAATGGAAGCTGTATCATACCAGGCCTAGACAAGGCCCTCTTCAAAAATCTAGAACGGGACTTGTGAGAGAAGCCACAACTCTGAAGGACCTACAGAGCTCAGTGGCTTTAAGGCCTCGTCCAGACGGACGTTTGAATCTTGGATAAATGAATGCGCTCTGAATGCCATAGGCGTTTTTGTTGCGTTTTGTATCTGCGCTTGATTGACTTCTGTGAGGCGTTACACTGGCGTTCGTCTGACACTGTTTAACGCCAGCCTGCAGCCCAATGTGTAGTTTTGTGTATTCACCTGTGGGGGCCGTAGTTATTCTCTCCAGACTGTTTACATGTTGGACATCTTGATTTGTAGCTCTACACTGAAAACACTGTAGTTCTACACTGAAAACAAAGTTTTATTCTATGTTAAAACTTACAATCGAAATTATTGTTTTAAAAATCCTCCTGATACGGCGCCATAGGCAGGAGACGATGTTGGCAGAAACTGACGCCAAGAAGACGTAGCAAGCACAGCTCACCGACCCTGTGATTTGCTTCAATGAGCAGAAAAACGGTCGGCGCTCAGTCCGCGCTCACCTGGCGCCACGAACGCCTGAAAAATGCCTGATTCAGACGCCCGTGTAGACGAGGCCTAAGGGGGCTGATCGACTACATTTGCTGTAAAGAGGAAATGGTGTAAACCACTATCACTTTAAGGCTGTTCTACACTGACTGAACAAACACCACCAAGGTTGGCAGATAGGATTAGAACTGACCGATATAAGAATTAATCAGTGTGACACTCCCAATAGTCACACACAGATGTTGTTTGTTGTCTGTTGTTTGGTGGATGTGAAACTGAGTGGATATAAAACAAAACTAGACTTTAGCTGTTTCAGTTCAAGCTTGCATTTGGATTTGGGTCCCTTATTTTTCTTCTCATTGCATCATCCTGTGTGAGGCACTTTTGAGATTTTGTAATTAATAATAAAAAGTGTTAAATAAATAAAAAATATTATTCTCATTACTAAGTGTTTTTTGCTTCAGTAATTTCTGTTGTATGCCATACGAAGCATCTTTGTGAGCGTCCATATCGCCAGTGAGGAGCCCTGTGGTAGAAACCGTCACTGCCTCGTGGTTTGGGTGTGAAAAAGTCTGTACTATAGCCGTGGGAAGACAGCTTCTGCTTCTCCATGCTCTCCACACAAACGAGTTCTCTCATAGCTTCTGTTGTGAGGTTGGACAGCCTTTACTGAACACTGCCTAGTGAGAAACCGCAGCAGACTCCAAATTTGAAGTGCATTATTGCTTTAAAGCATATTTACTTTGTATTAACGGTGGATTGATATTTTGTCTCACTGTGTACTTAATGTATATGGCTGGGATGACAATAAAGCTCTACTTGACTTGACTTCACAAAACGTGAAAGATCACACTATTCAGATAGATCAGGTGCAGTTCTTTAATAAGTGGAAAAGATGAGCATTTTGCCAAAGTTTCAACCAGCTGGTTTCAATTAGCAACACAGAATAATCTGGCCACACAGCTTTGGGAAACTCAGCGTTACATGGAGACTCTAAACAACGATTACTATTATTTCTCATTAGGCAGAACGGTGCCAGTTTCATAACCTTGTATGAAACTTTGACTATTCTGTGCATGAAAAAACAAAACAAAACACACACACACATATTGACTGAATTTTTTTTTTTTAAACCAAATGCTCTGTGTCGTGGGCCCATCATTTAACCAAGCCCATCTCCACTTATTCTTTACCGTTTTGTCGATGTCTGACACATCTGTGCCTTCCTTTAACAGAAGCGCGTCCATGCTGGCAAAACCGAAAGCAAATTGACACGCGGTAGGGCCAAGTTGCAAGTGCTGCAATGCAAACTGTCTTGAATTTTGAGCTTTGGTGTTTTGGCTTCTTTATCTATTTAAGCAATGGGTTTTCTCCATTGTTTTCCGACTTTTTTTGGCTACTATTAGCGAATGAGACACTGAATGCAAATGTGGCACTAAATGATGGGGAATTATTTTCTCCTTACTATGAAATTTGGCATCGAAGACAAGCGTCGGTAAACAGCTTGCAGTCTGTAGGCTACTCCACAGCCGTCAATGTTTAAGCAAACTGCAGATACCATAATGTTTATTTTTACTTGTAGGAAGAATAATTAAATTGTAATTAAACCAAAGAAAAAGACAGCCTTTCCAGAAACTATCTGCTGAAGTTTGTTCAGCCCACCCATTTTTTTCCTTCGGATCCGCAGCAATCTCATTTTTAACCTTTAGTGCACTCAGTTGACGGAAATCCATCAGCGACGGAAAACTTTAATCATGTATATTAGGGATGCACTGAAATTATTTTTTTGGACCGAAACCGAAAACCGGTAATGAGGAAACACTTGGCCGAAAAACGAAACTGAAAAATTTATTTTAATAAATTATTATTATTATTTAATTATTAAAAGACTAAATCTGTTACAAAACTATGAAAATATTTATTTAGCATTCAAACAATGCACAATATAAATGCAATGCAAGATAGCTGAAATATTATAAAATTAAATATCTTCCCTCATAAAACTAGTGAATTCAAGTGCATTTTAATATTCTGAACGAAGTGCATGAACAAAATGCATTCAGAACAAGTGCTTTAAAAACTGCTGAAAGATAACAACATTCTCTGGAGGCCTATAACAAAATAGTGTATTAAAACAAAGACTGACCATATATTAACTGTAATCACTGGAAAACTTTCTTGCCTTTTCAAAAACACAGACGGAAAGTGACCATTCTGTCATAAGTGAACACACCACAGCACACAGTGTGAACAGTGTGAAATTCAACCTCTGCATTTAACCCATTCAGCAAGTGAAGCAGGGGGCAGCCAGGAACACAGCACCCGGGGAGCAGTGTATGAGGACGGTACCTTACTCAGGGTACCTCAGAGGTGCCTGGTCGTCTTGGGAATCAAACCACAACTTCCTGATCGCAGGGTGAACGCACTAACCACTAGGCTACCAGCTGCCCTTCGTGTGCTCGAAGGGTCTGGCCTCTTCTGTGCTTCATACTCTGCATGGCGATCAGGACGTTTTGATTTTACATAATAAATTAATCCTGACGTTGAGAAAGTCTTTGTGGATGCACCCCCTCTAGAAATATATATATATATATTATATATATATATATATATACACACACATTACTTTGAAAACTTGTAGTGTTGATTGGAGTATTCTAATGTATACACGTTTTTATAAAAGCGTGAGTTGTTTTTTTTTTTTAAGTGCGCGAGGGAAACACAAAAAGAACAAGTACAAAAACGTCTTTTGTAGATAGTCGCTTAGTGTGTGATACTACTACTCTGTTAGTTTTAGAAGTCGTACGTGTATCCAAGACTTTACCTCTGAATGGACAGGTCCTTTGTGGCGGCAGCAGGTGACATACACGACAAAGGGCCAGTCGTCTGGATGCATGAGGACGCCGGCAGCCTGGGCGCAGGTGGGGTGGTACGATGTGGGGCAGCGGCCGTGAGAACACTGCACACAGCAACCTGACGGCTTCTTCATTCTCCGCTTACAATAGTAACATTTCTGTTGAACACACAATGAGCAACAACAGGCAGTTAGACGCACATGAACACGCCTTACCAAACCCTGGTCCTGGAATAGTCCTGTCCTTATATTTCAAACTAACACTACATGTCTGAACTCCTAATTACATGTATGAGTACTAATAAAACATATAATTTGACTTGAGGCGTTTAAACTTTCGCACATGACAAACATACAGGGCAGGAGTACTCTGAGGTCTTATAAGTATATTACAATATTTCGCCAAGCTGCTGGAACTTCTCTTCTGGTGGGAAAATATGCATTTGAACATATATTTGTTTTTAAAAGGTTTGGGACTTCTATATTTGTAGTTCCTCAAAATCATGATACAACAGTACAGTCCCTCGTGGCCACAGCTCCAATACTGTGAAAAGCTAATGCTAAGAAATACAGAAAAACTGGGGAAAGGGAAGTGTGACTTCCTGTAGGGAGAACTGCCATGTAACACTAACTCAGGAGAAGAGCAACAATGTTCAAACTTCAAATGTACATTAACTGAGCAAGATTTAAATTGCACATAATTTTAAACCTTTTGTATTGGTCTGGTCATCATGCACTGACCACACAGGTCAGTTGGTGTTTTCAAATGACATGAAGAAATGTAGAAACAAAAAAAATCAGCTCATTAGGTCTGATATGACAGTACATACTTTGTATAATATGCCACAAGGGATGTTTTTATGTTTTTTTCTTTTTTAACATATATTCATGTAGCAGTCTCTGGGGAATAGGTTATAATTACCAGTTTGAATCTCTGTAAGGGGATTCCACTAAGGTCTACCGGTGATCTCTCTGCAATGTTCACAAAACGTGCCTCCAGCACTGCCACGGCACATAACACATGTACACACCTAAAAGATCCAAACACACACACACACACACACACACACACACACACACACACACACACACACACACTTTTTAAAAAGTATGACACAGAATCAAAAACAGAAAAAAGAAGTAAGGGTTAGGGTTAGGGTTAGAGGTGAGTGGTGAACTGCAGGTTGGTTGGGTAGTTCCGTGTAGACCAAGGTGATAAGTGAGGTATGACACTCACTTATCATTGTTGGCTCTGTGTAAGGCTCCGCCTCTTAATGAGCACAGACAGCAACTCTGTGTAACAAAATGAAACATCTGAGTGAAATTTTCAGACAGAACAACAGAGAACAATATGAGATTTGAGATTGTAAGGCAAGAGATAAAAACACTGTTTGAGTCTAACTAAAACACTGTGTGAGTCTATATGACTGGCTGATGTGTAATTTCACAAAATGTTTCCTGTCTGCCTGTAAGAACTACATATACTGCAGATTTATATTAAACTACAATCACACAATCCTGCCTGAAGGCAAAAACTACATATATTGTAGATTCATACAGTAATAAAAATCACTCAGCAAAAAAGCTGGCAAAACTCATTTCACTGTGAACGTGTTTCCCCAGTGGCACTAACCTCAGTCAAGGCGTTGGCTTTACACCGAGCACACTTCCAGTCTTTGGTGACTCTCTCGGGTGCCACACCATAGCAGCCTAGCAAAACCACAACAAAAACACACAAGCCTGCATTTCACCCATCGATACCTCACTCCACACAAGTATGGTAAACATGCCACAGAATGACTGCACAGTCTAAGAATGGCACATAATACCTGTATCTGGAGTGGACTGTGTTTGTGAATACAATTCAGTTTATTGTTAGTATATAGGGTAAATATTAAAATGCAGACCCTGTTTCATTTGTCATGTTGTGGGGCAAAGGGGTCCATGATGGCCAAGCATGATACATAAACCAGAAGGTAGCAAAAATGATCAATTTCTTTTTTTCCCCCTAACATTCTGAAATTGATGCAATCAATTTTAGAATGTTAGGGAAAAAAAAGAAATTGATCATTTTTGTCCCATTATATTATTTTTTTCCTGAGCATTTTAAGTGTAAGAATTAAAAAGGCTATTGCTTTTATTGTCAATACTGTAGTGTATTTATATATATTAAAAAAAAAACTATTTACAATTTCAAATACTAATTTATGTAGTAAAGAATGAAATCACTTTGGGGTATGGCTGAGCAATAGGATGATATACATAAATACTGTGAGACTGTAAAAATGTATTTATATTTTACAGTTCTACCACATTGCCCTCCCCTATTCTGAGCTCATGTATTTAAATCTCTAATCTCAAAATGTGAGTGCAACAGTGCATACAGTAGGACTCTGGGATAATTATTTTGTTAGTGGCCTCGCGTAGTAAATAACGTTTGACTCCACAGTGAAAAAGAGTGGTGTGACCAGTCACAGCTGGGTGCCATGTTAGGGAAAGTGGTGCTCACTGGTGTGAACGCGAACGCAGCACTGAGAGCAGCTGACTAGAAGGCTGGTGCCGTCCTGCTCCAGATGAGGCGTGGACAAGTGGAGTTCTGCACTTTCCTCCGTAGTGGTGCTGAAGCACATCTCAGGGATCAGCGGTTTCGTCCGCATTTGACCCCCCGCCCGGATCACCTCGATATCGCCACCTTCAGACTGGACAGAGCACAGACATATAAAATTAAATTCTGGAAAAATATTATTGGCCCACACATACTTGGTTTGTGACTGACTTGTTTTTTATCCCAGCCCTATCACTTCATTATTTGATAACTATATAACTATTATTCACAAACTACTATGAGCTTTTAACTAATGTGTTAACTAATGTGTAAGTTCTGCCCCATGATTGCCAGACAGATTTGACCCCTAATTTATCCTTGTGACCAATTTTTAATCAGTTATCCAGATCAGGTGCTACATTATTACCTACTGACAGCAAGAACAACAGAAACCTCCTGTCATTTTCCACTGAGGTGCAATGCTGGAACAGTGGACATCCAAGACTTAGCCCAGGAGCACACTCACATACATTTACTCACTTAATGGCTTTTATATGCCTTTACACATGTTTAGAAAAAACAAAAACCTCACACTGAACACTGAAGCAGAATTTAGCATGTGTAGTGAGCTCAGCCTTGCTGTTGGTTCACTTCCCCTTTGTTTTCCTGTTGCTGTTTTTCTGTCTGTCTGTATTGCCTGGGAAGTGACTTAAATAAAATCACAAGAGTTAACAGCTCACAGTATCTAGTTGGGTGGCAAGTTGATGCTGACCCTAGCATCAGAGACAGCAAATAGCTAAAATAATCGTCTAAGTATAAGATTGTATTCTATTTAGATATACATCACAGCATGGCTATGATTCACCAAAAGTAACGGAAAAACATGCAAGGCTTTGTGCAAAACATATGTGACCTTAGCCCTATAAGTCCCACCATGGTGACGCCCACATTTTTTTAAATCAAAAGCACCTATGTGTCCAGCAGTGTGAAATGATTAGCAGCACAACTGTGTGATTCAGGACAATGAAAGAGGTAGTAGAGAAAAAAAGCAAAAGAAGGGTACACATGCCAAATGAGCAGTTAAACAAGGAGATGGTGGAACTGCTTGCTGAATAATGGCGAAGTATTTTTATAAGACTCCCTGCACCACACCCTCAGAGGTAGTGTTGCGTACCCGCTGGTATGTGTGAAAGAGCATGCAGACGGCACAGTATGGTGGTTGGAGGCCCATCTCTCGGTTATATTCTCTCTCCCTCTCTTCATTATATGGCCTGTTTTGCCATAGCTGAGTCAGAGGCTTCGCCCAGGATTCACCCTCTAGCCAGTCCTCTTCAAATCCAGCCTGTTCCTGAAGCTCTGTACACACACACACACACACACACACACACACACACACACACACCAATGCACACACATACAAACGTGCACACACGCAAACGCACACACATACAGAATGAATATAAGTAAAGAGGCCCTTATAGTCATGCGTGAAGACACCACAGCAAAGCACGGTGTGAACAATGTGAAATTATTTCTCTGTATTTAACCCATTCACTAAGTGAAGTAGTGCGCAGCCAGCGACGCAGCGCCTGAGGGAGCAGTGTTTGGGGACGCTATCTTGCTCAAGGGTACCTCAGAGGTGCCAATGGCAGTGCTGCGATTCGAATCCACAACCTTTCAATTACAGGGGCAACTCCCCAACCACCAAGCAACCATCTGCCCCATAGTTATTTTTTAATATTATATTATTTGTTTTTGTCAAGAGAAAAAGGTCAAGAATAAAGACTCAGAATGGAAATGTAATTTCTTTTAGGTAATTACATAGTTGCATATTTTGAATGTTACTAAATTATGTTACAAAATGATAAATTACTTTGGACTTTTGTACCTTTGTCCATCAGATCAAGCACACATAAACATAAATGTCATGTAAGTGGGAAATTCCTCACCTTCATCACTGATGCTGTCCTTCATGAGAGGATGATGCCTGGGCAGTTTCACCAGACTATTCAGAGCAACCTCAAAATCTTCTTCTGCCCCCTGCTGGACACCAAAAAGACCTATTACTAACCACACACTGCAGATTTCCAATGAGATGAGAGAAGCTGCTTTTTATGCTATTAACAGTTCAAAAAATGTTTTCAATAATATTAAACTAATTCTCTATAACTTCACAGGTTTAAAATAACTGGTCAAAAGTTATTCCAAGTAAAGACATTTCAAAAGTGTGACCTGGCTGTCCTCCAGAGTTTCTGTGTCTGTGTCACTGTCTCTATGCTGCTCTCGGCTGTATGTGTCCAGGTCACTGTAATCTCCTTTAGCGTAGCTGTGGACGTGCAGCACCTCAGCAGGACTAAGAGTGCGCTGGATGAGCCGCTGAACTGAGCGCTCCCTACTGTCCTGTAGTCAGGGACAATTTTCATTATTATTAGATTTTATGGGTTCTACTGGGAAAGGATGAATATATGATACATGACATGCACCAGGAATCATTTTCTGTTTTTAGGAGGTTAGCAAGCAAGCTGTAATGGACAAAATGCACCAGCAAACTAGCAATGCCACATCTAGCACATGCTATGCAAAACTGTTTTTTTACTGTTTTTATTTCAATGTCAAATGTACAATTTAAGAAGAAACAAGAGCAAAAATCATACAGTAACTTAATGCTCTACTTTGCACCTCTACCATTCTTAGCAACACTTTACTAAGACTGGGCACTTTACAGTAGATGTTAGAAAACCAGGTGTGTAGAGGCATCCCTACCTGAAGTGACACAGAACCGCCTTGACTCTCTCTGCATTTGGGCTCAGATTTAGGGCTGGCTTTGCTGTGTTTGGGTGTATATTCACCTCGGTGCCTGGTGTTATTGGTGTGCTTTGCTCGAATGCTGAGGTCACTTGGGTCAGGCTTTGTGGTGAGGTCACCAGACTGAGGTTTAGCTGTTATTTTACTGGGTTTGGAAATGACAGAACTACGAGTAGAGGTGATGATTCTAGTCTGCCTGATGGCATTAACAGGTCTGGCTTTGAGGTCATAGCGTGGAGTGGCTACGCTGGGCTGGGAAGTAATGCAAGTTGGTCGAGAGACGATGTCACTCAGCCGTGACTCAACTGTGGAAGAAGTAGTGACATAAACTGACAGAGAATTGGTATGGCTTGGGCTGTCTGTGATGTCACTAGGCTGTAAGGTGATGTCATTCGGATGAGAGATGACATCACTTGACTGGGAGATGGTGATGTCATCTATATTGCTCGGCTGAGACGTGGTCAAGTCAGCTGACTGGGGCAGGATGGTGTCACTTGGCTGTGTTATAATCATGTCACCTGGCTGAATGGTTATGTCACTTGTCTTAGTGCTGTGACACTGTGAGGTGATTATGTCGTTCAGCTTGCAAAAGACATCACTCGGCTGGTAAGAGTTTTCATCCGGCTGAGAAGTGACATCACTTAGCTGGGAGGTGATGAGACCGCTTGGCTGGCAGGTGACATCATTTGGCTGGGAGGTGACGATGTCACTCAGTTTACAACTGACATCACTCAGATGAGAGATGATGACGGCACTCGTCTGAGAGGTGTCGATGTTGCTGGACCGGGGTGTTATTACATCAGCCAGCTGCGAGGTGATGCTATTTGGCTGAGAGTTGACTTCACTCAGCTGACAGGTCATATCACTTGACTGGGAGCTGATTTCACTCAGCTGGGAGGTGATGTCACTTGACAGGAAAATGATGTCAGTCTGCTTTGAGGTGACATCGCTTGACTGCAAGGAGATGTGACACGGATGAGATGTGATGATGTCACTTGACTGGGACGTGATGTCACACAGCTGAGAGGTGCTACTGCTTGACTGGGAGGTGACACGTGTCGGTTTGGGGGTGATGTCACTTGGCTGAGAGGTGATAATGCTTGATTGGGAGGTGACATGTGTCGGCTCGGGGGTGAAGTCACATGGATGGGAGGTGTTGATGTCACTCGGCTGAGAGAGGATGTCGTTTGGGAGGTTAGCGACATCATTAGCTGTGAAAGAAGTAGCAAAAGTAGAGGACAGAGCAGTGTTATGGCTTATGTTAATGTTGCCAGTCTGTGCGGCATCATTAGGTTCGGAAGGATTGAGGTCAGCATTCTGCGGAGGTGAAGCGGTGATGTCTGACAGACAGACTGGAGTCTCTAGGTGAGGATGGTGAAGGTGTTGCTTTCCTTCCTGTTTTGACGGAGGAGTCTCAGTTTCCATCCTCTCTTCATCTTCTCTTTCATCTATACAATACATACAGTGCCAGTCATAAGTTTGGAGACACCTGACTGAATGTATTTAATAACCTTAAAAACAACTTGATGTGATGCTTTGTTGTCCAAACATGCTAATACAGAATGTAATTCATTGCATCATCATGTAAGTATTAGCTCATTTTTATATTACATTTAAACAATACTGAAAACAACTTTAATAACTCACATGAATCTAGCTGTTCTTTCTCTTCTGTTGCTTCAAGCTGGTTAAGCCTTGCCCTCTTCAGCTGAACCTGGTCTTCAGCCACAGCAGAAACAGAACCAGCACTGGTTGTTCTTTGTCGCTTCTGTCCTTTCTGTTTACAACTGCTGAGTTGACACAAATAGGAAAGTATAAATACTAATGTAAACACTTGACATTTAGACATGTAAAGACATACTTAAGAATATTTAAATAGACGGTTGAGTAAAAAAATCTCATTAACACAATTTTCCACTTACCCTAAACATTTGGACGTGTTTAGTGTCCAAATTTAGCTTCTTTAGACCTGTAGCTGTGAGGCTAATATTACTAAAACACACTAGGACAATTTTCAGCCAAATAGCCCAAATGTTTACACTGGCATAGAAATACATCACTAAAACCCTTCTCATGCTGCTCAAACCACATTCAGTTGCTCATTACGGTGGCACAGACATGTCAAAGTACTTCAGGACACAGTATGAACTGTAAAATGAACAAAGCCTCCATTTCCATTTCAGACATCAACAGGGTTGGTACTTGGGGGTACCAGACCTGGGGGTAAGTTGACAAAGGTTTTCCAGATGTATTTTCATAGGAACATTTTGGGCTATTTGGTGCAATCTCAGACTTACAGCTCTATTTCTAAACTAAAGAAGTTAAATTTGTACCCAAAACATTATGGCCCATCGACCACATCCAGGGTAAATGGCAAATTGTGTGAATTGTGAACATTTTTGCCAAACAATTACTTTAACGTGAGGAGTTACAGAACAAACAATATTTAACAATACTTTTAATTACTGGTGTACTTTGGTTTAAGGCAGAACTCGGTTTAAAACGCACATTTTGAACCGATTACAGTGCTTAAGAGCATTAAGGACACTTAGTACAATCAAAGAGAAAAGCTGTAGAAAGACTGAAACCCATTTATACTGGAAAGGTCTAGGCAATGGAACAGGGTCATTTTAAGACTTTCCAGTCTACATCAACTGTGCTAGATGCATGACTTACGCCTGTCAAAACTTCTGCCCTGCCATAGTTTTTATGCATCAAGTCTATTTTTTTTCTCCTTGCATATGAAATGGTTACCCTCCATAGCAGTGTAAACTATATTAGAGATCATTATCTCCTAAAGTGTCTCACATGCTTCAGAGTGTCACAGCAGTCCCTGTACTGCACTGAAGGTGACTGCCTGACGGGCCTTTCAATGTACACTGGCACTGGTAAAATTTTATGACGGTGACTCTGTCACAATACCCAGATCTGCTGTTTGTGCTGTCGTGTTTGAAATCTGCTATAGTAAAATGTGATATTCCAGCCTGAACTGTGATCTGATGCATGATCACTTGTGCTTTGCTTACAAATCTGCTGTGAACTGGGGTCACGAAAACGAATGGCCTAGACATTGATATCCGTTGTGTGTGCGCGCGTGTGTGTGTGTTTATGTTATGTCACTCTGATCTTGCGCAAACCTTTTCTCCAGCACTGTAGAGCTGCTTGGCTTTTCATCACTTCTGCTTTTCTCCTCCTCTTTCTCACTCTCCCTGGCAACATCTCTGTCTTTCATTTCCGTCTCTGCGTCCATCTCTTCTTTTTCAGTTTCCATTTTCTCTCCCTCTACACTCTCAGGCTTTTCTCTCACCATCTCTCCTCTCGAGATCTCTTCTTTTTCAAAGTCCTTCTCTTCTTTCTCCGGTTTGACGTCTTCCATCACTCCTGTGTCTCTCTCATTCGTTATCTCTCCACCATCTCTCTCTTCTTCTGTCTTCACCTTTACTGTGTCTGTTTCTTGATTTTTTGTCTCATCTTCTTCTTCTCCTTCTGTCTTTGTCATGGCTCTCAATGTCTCTGCATTTGCAATGTCCAGCTCTCCTCCATTAGTCTCTACTCGTATGGTTTTTCCATCCATCTCTTGATTTGCTAGATCCGCCTCTATTCTCTCTGCAACTGCTTCACTCTTCACCTCTCTTCCATCCATCTCCATCTTTACAGACCCTATCTCACTTTTTTCTCTTTCTCCCGTCTCCATTTCTTCAGTGTCCATCTCTAAAGAATCCTCTTCTTTTTCTTCTTTCTTCTCTGTTTTGTAGCTCTCCATCCCTCCCTTTTCTTCTTCTTTCTTATCTGTTTCTCCACTCCTGTCACACCCTATCTCTTCTTTTTCTCCTTCTTTCTTATCGGTTTCCCCATTCTCACCATGCTCCATCTCTCCTTTTTCTTCTTCTCGCGTCTCTGCCTCTGCACTCTCTACCTCTTCCATCTGTTTTTCTCCTTCTCTCATCTCCGCTTCTCCACTCTCTACCCCTTCCATCTCTCCTTTTTCTACTTCTTTCTCCTCTGCTTCTCCGCTCTCTACTCCTTCCATTTCTCCCTTTTCTCCCTCTGTCTTATCTGTTTTTCCATTCTCATCATGCTCTATCTCTCCTTTTTCTCCTTCTCTCGTCTCTGCTTCTGCACTCTCTATCCGTTCAATCTCTTCTTTTTCTCCTCTCTTCTCTGCTTCTCCACACTCTACCCGTTCCATCTCTCCTTTTTCTTCTTCTTTCTCCTCTGTTTTTTCACTCTCCACCTCTCCTTTATCTCCTTCGCTCGCTATTTCGTCACTCACTATTTCTCCTTCTTTCTTCTGTGTTTCTCTGCTCCCCTCATTCTTCATCTCTACTTTTTCTCCTTCTTTCGTACACATTTTTTCACTGTCTTCAGTCTCCATCATTACTGGCTCTGTCTCCTCTTTTCCTTCCTCTTTCTTTTCTCTGTTCTCGGTTTCAATCTCTTTTTCATCCACCCTCTCTGTTTCCATCTCTTCTTTTTCAGTCTGTGTATCACCTTTCTCTGGATCTACTTTTTCCTTCTCTGGCTCTTCATTGGTCTTTTCTGTGTTTTCCTCTATTTCAGCCTTTTCTTTCTCTTTATCAGATTTGTTCTGCTTCTCTGTACTCTCCGCATCTGTTTTTACCATTTCTTTCTCTCCTCTTTCTTTATCTGCCTTTTCTGTTTCTGACGCTTCTCTCTCTTTACTAGCTGTTTCTGTCTCTTTCTCCTTCACTTCTCTCGTTGGAACTGTCTTTTCCATCTCCTTCTCTTTTTCTCCTCTCTCTCTCTCTTCTCCCACTCTTTCAGGCCTGCTGCTGTTACTCAGCTCTCCTCTCTCTCCCCCTGTTTTTCCATCCTGCAGGAATTCAGCTGCCTCTGGTGTGGGTTTGGAGTGGTCGATGGGGGCATTGTCCTTCCCTGCTTTCCACAGTCTATATCGCTCTGGCTGGAACTTTCGCACAAATAAATCCATGGAGATCTTCACCATATCCTTACGGCACGAGCACTGAGACAAAAAAAAATAAAAAATAGAAAAACTAAATCTCAGCAGCTACATCATACAGCAAAATGTGAAAGTGATGGCTAGGAATGATCAACTGGGGTTTATTAGTATCAAGTCAAGTTTATTGTTACATGGCTTCAGAAAATCATGTAATTATTTAACCAGAATAGAATGCACCACGTAACCATAAAAGGTGTGGAAAAGCAGAGACAGGTGGACCACTGAACGGCAAAAAACAGACCAAAAGTAACAAAAAAATAAAGCAACGACGCATGTCGGTAATGAGCAGACATGAGAAGAAATGTTGGGTGGATACTGGAAGGAAAAAAGCATGTTACATTACTAACATGGGGCCTCCATGGATTGGGCTAGTTTGTCCAGCACATTCCATGGATGCTTGATTGGATTGAGATGTGGGGAATTTAGGCCAAGTCAAGAACTTGTCATGTTCCTCGAACCAGTTCTGAACAATTTTTGAAGTTTGGCAGGACGCAGTTTCGTACTGAGAGAAGCCACTGCCATTAGGCTATTCGTCTGCCCTGAAAGGGTATACCTGGCCTGAAACAACATTTAGGTAGGTGGTATATATCAAATTAATATGCACGCAAGGTTTCCCAGCAAAATATTGTCCAGATCATCACACTGCCTCTGATGGCTTGTTTTCTTCCCATAGTGCAGCCACACAATGTAAAAGAAAGCTTGACTCAAATATCCATGACCCTGCTGCTTGATACCCGATTTTCTATCCTTGGACCACTTTTAATAGGTACTAACTAGGGGTGTGTCAGTATTGGTACTGGGGCAATATGGTCCAAAATCACTAGGTCTGATAGTGGAAAAAGTATCCACTATCAAGCATAACTAAACTCTGACCAAAATGCCACGAAGAGAGATGTGTCATTATATGAGTAACACAGATGCCATATATGCAGAATTCCATAATGGACAAACTGCACAGTATATGGATGTAGAAACTCCAATTGTATATTGCACATAGCGAACCATAGAGAAAGTAGGGAGCCGTCTCGAATTCAAAGTGCATCCAGATTGTATTATAAACAGCTTGGGTATTTAAGAGAGGGAATGGTATCAGTACTAGCTTGCAGTATCAGTATTGGTACTGGATTTAAAAAGTTTTATCATTCCACCCCTAGAACTAATCACTTCATACCAGAAACACCCCACTTTGGTGATGCTCTGAGGCAGCTGTCTAGCCATCACAATCTGGCCCTTGTCAAAGTCACTCAAATCTTTACGCTTTCCCATGTCACACATCAGCGTCAAGAACTGACTGTTCACCTGCTGCCTCACTGCTTGATAGGTGTTGTCATAATCAAAGTTATTCACTTCAGTTTTAATGTTTTAATGCTGTGGCTGATTGTTGTATGTTTCTTCTATAAAAAGATGCCTCTATGAATGTTTGTTATTATTGTTGTGTGATGTGTTTTTACACAAACAGTATGAGTCCTTACTAATGCTGCCTGCTTGCCATAGTCGATCCAGCGTTGAGTGGCAAAGTTGGTGGACTCTGCGCAGTTGAAGCCGTGGTTGAACCCAGCATGATAAGCAAACGGGAAAGTCACAATGAACTGGCCTGCTTCCTGTGTGACCTGAGTAGAAAAAAGAGAAACAGAAGAGGACTGACTATTGTTATGATATTATATTAAAATGTTATAAGCGCAGGAATAAACATTTTTTAACATAAAATAGTAGGTATTATAGTTAATACAGCTTGCCTTTTTAACATTGTAAAAATAAAAAACAAACAAAAAAAATATTCATCGCTACAATTAAAAAAATGTCCTCATTTAAAATGTTTCATTTACAATTAGAGACAACTGAGATAAATGAGAGATTCATAAATAAACAAGATAAGCAAAAACAAACCTTTTCAAGCGGGACACCATACTTTCTGAGAATTGATGGAGAAATCAAGGTCATTTTGTGTCGCAAGAAGGCTTCACAACTTTGAGCACTTCCAGGAAAAAATCCTGCACAGACCAGACAACACTCCAGTCAGATGAAGGATTTCCATAATAGAAGTCCTTTCACAAAAAAACAAACAAAAAAACAAAACAAAACCAGAAACCAGAATCACGTTTACCTTTAGCGATGCGCTCCAACCGCTTTCCATTTTCTGGAGGCACAACATACCTAAACAGAAATTTGCAGTTAGCTCCAAAGTAGTCAGTTAGCCATTTATCATACACATTTGATTAAAAGAATTATATGCAATCCAGTAAACAAAAACTGAAGAACTATGTAATAGCCTAGTTCATAAAAATGGCAGTACCAGGATTTGGGTTCTCCGAAGTGCATGTAGTTGATGCTGTAGAGATCCATGTCCTCTGTGTGCCAAGCAAATGTGCTCTTCCACATTCCAAAGTAAAGATACGGCGTGTTCACTCCTTTAATTTTAATCCCACTCTCTCTCTCTACTGAGTCTAGAATGGTGTTCAGATGCCCAACGTTCCATTCAGTCACATCCTGCACACAAATGTAATAGGATGCATGAACGGTTATGCATATACAGGGGGTCCTCGGGCTACGACACCCTCGACATACGGCGTTTTTGCGTTTATGACGCTCGTGCCCATAACTAGTTTGATTGCATGCGGTGGAACAATATGCAGTTTAGGCAAAATATGCTGTAATGCGGCGTATGAGTGAGGGAGTTGGTGTGACCTACACCATTTTGGACTGTTAAAAGCAAAAGTGTTTTTACACTCATTTTTTTTTTTTTCTGTTACTACAGTACAGTGAACAGTGCAGTGAATTTATGTCCTTTCCCTTTTTCTGTGATTTAGTTGTGTTTATATGTTCTAGATTATGATTTTACAGCTGTGTTAGGATCGGTAAGTAACTGAGGCTAGAGTGTCATAGGAACGAATCTGTGTTGTAACTCGAAGACCCCCCGTAAACCCCCCACGTCCACTTTAGACAAAACCCGCCTTGTATTTCCACATTGCCAATGTTCATTCAGAGACTATAGCCAACCTTTTTGCTGTGCAGTAGCTTGTATTACCACCCTTCGTTTGAAAAAAAAAAAGAAAAAAAAAAAGTGACCACGCAGTGGGACTGAGAGAGGCTGACAAATTGTGTAGTCACAGATGGGTCACAGTGTGTAATTGTACACCAATACAGAAGATATATAAGGTACACTAAGGTATACACACCCCTGATCCAGGTTCACATTACATGCTGGGCGCCCTAGAGCAGCCACATGTGAGCCTAGGATCACCATGTCCAGTGTCAGTCATCAGCTGAAGGTAGGGGTGCTTGACGAATCGCATTTTACTCCATAATTAATTGATAATAAATAAATCTTTTTGATTTGGCACAAATTATAGTCAAATAAAAGCATGGTTTATTACGGTTTGACAAACAAATTCATGCTTATTTGTAGACATCTACATCTTGCTGGAGGGCAATCACAAAGCATCATATAACAGCTATACCAGCACACTAGTTATAATTTCAGGACCAGCATAAATCATATGGAGCGTCCGTTCAATTTTCAAAATAAAACTTCCTGTACAGTGCCCCAGTTGTGTACCACATCACTACATCAACGTCAGACAGATAAATATTTTGGTTTTATTTGTATTTAATAATAGGGGATTTGTAAAATACAGTAGGCTGTTACAAAACATCAAGGGTTCAAAGTCTCTGCTATACCCTTGATTTCAGAAGAAGTGTTAAATAATCAGGTGTCTACCATTTTTTTTGGAAATACTAATATAATAGAAACTGAGAAGAATATTATATTGTAGTGGATGTAGTTTCATGCAGTTCTTGCTTGGTGTTCCCAGTATTTTACCTCAGTTTCAAACAAATCTGCTATTTAAAAACATCACTGACGTAGACTGAAGTTGCACCTTGGGTCATCAAAACAAAAGAAAATTATCACATGCATAATATGAAGTTACTGTTGTGCTTGCGACCAGCAGAGATGTGTTAAGAAGAGTAGAAAAAAAAAAAAAACAGAATTAGTGACTTACAGGATCATAGAGCGTTCCACAGACATCTGCCCCATACAGTGGAGGATTGAAGGTAAGATTTTTCCAGTACTTTCTCTCCAGCTCTTCAAAGTCTGCAAACTTGGGGTGGGAAAACCTGCAATGGAAGAGTCAATAAACTGCAGCACTGTAAAGAATAACATAGTTTTAACTTCTGTCTAACTTATTTGAGGTGTGATAAAGACTTTAGAGCAGCCCAGTTACTAACTTTCTTAAGTTATAATGCCATTTTATGCAGTGTGATTACAAAAAGAAACACCTCTTAGTTTACAGTGAATTGAAAAGGGTAAATGATGATTAAACATTGGTGAAGAATGGCTACTGTGTAACTGAAGCTTTTGAGAACTTGTCTGTATAAAAAGAAAACATCCCTAGCATTCTTCTAAGAACTGTTGAGAGTACATTTAGCTCATAATTTTGCAATCCCATGAGGGATGGTACTCACTTGTCGGTATTAGAGACTTTGCGGAACTCACGGACACTCATTGGCTTCTTCTGGATGTTGTACTGTGTGAAAAGCCCAGACTGACCCGTTACCACCTGCTGAATTGGAGCAGGAATGACCAGGTCATCGATGTCATCATACGTACGCCGGGCCTTCCAGTCTTTAGGAGGTATGACCTGCATAAGAAATAAGAAATTGGCCACAAGCTCAGCTCTCAAACAATGCAGTGTGACCAAGTAGTCTTAAGACTCAGATATACATAAATGCGCCTCTAAACACCAGACTTCACTGATCATTTTTTTAGATCAGATTTCAGCTTTGAGTGATCATTGCACAAACAATTTCAGGAACACTTTCAGAAAACTTCACTTCACCTGTCACCTTCTATAAAAAGCTATTAAACAGCAAACATGCATCTGTTTTGAAAACGTAAAATTCACCGTAAAAATAAAGAATAATTCCAGAAAATGTCATGCATCGAGTCTCAATGGTTCAAAAGTAAAGACTTTTTTACCACTCCTTTTTAAATACATAAATTAAGGCCACTTCTCTGTGTCTAACGCATTAATGAAGATACAAACCTAAGGTTTTGCACACTATGAATTGGACACAGTGAAATTAGCATGAGATAACAATGAGTTCATCTGTCAGGGAGCCTCTTTTCTCATTGAATAATATATATGTAAAATTAATCAGTGAGACTTTTTAAACTAGTGTAAACATCTTCCACTCTGGACACTGCATTGGACATGTTTTGGTGCCTTCCACAGTGCTGGAACATCCATCTAAACACATGAATGGCTAGTGAGTTAAGAGAAGTATATTAGAGCACAAAAACACTACAGCTACACTACATTGTAGGGCTTAAAAGCGAACCAAAAACATGGAAATGGTGATGTAAGTGAAGTAAACTTTGTGTCTCCACAGTTTGGAAGATTTCTAACCTTTGCAATTCCTGCTCTGTGAGCCCCTCGTGACTCCATATAGGCGATGTAGCGGCTGAAATCTCTGAACTCTTCCTTGGTTGGGTAGAAAGTCATGATCCTGACTACAGGATTTTGGGCTACTGAGTCTGAAGCCATTTCTGCTACTGGACCTGCCGGCACAAATCAGTACAGATGAAAGAGACTGTGAACAACATAGCAGTAAACACAGAACAGAAAAATGACTGGGGTGTCTCCTAGTGTACACAAACATCAGAGGTCATATCACAAATCCTGGGACACTTCGTGGTCTGGAAGGTTGTGGGTTCAAATCCTAGGACTGCTAGTGGCACCACTGAGGTAACCCTTTACCATGTTTTGTATTTACTTACGACATACCCATTTATCTGAGGGAATATGAAGGAAAAACGCTGAAAACAAAAGATGGGTGAGTAAAAATGTGATAACAATACTAAGGATAAAAGAAAGTCTCTCTGGACTGAATACAATCCTACTTACACTACAGTAAGTACACAGTAATAACACAGAACGTCCTAAGACAAGTAAACGGGACTGTTTAGAGTTATACTTACTTTTTAATTCAGAAAAACAAGGAAACACAATACAGAAAGTGTAAAAAGGAGACAGCAGTGTATAGAAGTGCAGTCTAAGCAATTTTAGCTCAGGTAGTGTTGGTACTGCTGGTCCCTATTTGTGAAAACAGATTTTCTGAATAAAATAAAAAGCCTCTAAATTCCGCTTACTCTGTCTAAAAGTCTATTTACCGTGCAATGCTCTGATTAAACTGCTAAAAGCAGTGAGATATTTCCTTGCAGAATAAGTAATAAACACACTATAGAGGCAGAAAGCTAACTGACGTTAGCATGCTAATATAGCTGTCCGAATAAGCCCCGCCCCCAAGAAACTGATTAGTTCGAGCGCCAGGCAGCGCTCACTTCTGCGTTTCTGGTTGGTGGAAATCCAAGTCCATCAGAATAAGGACCAATCAGATTCCAGTCCCGGAAAAACACATCACGGTTAGCAGGTTGTTTTCAAAAGCAACAAACTTTGGCTTGTGTGAAGTGATCAAGTGTAAAACAGTATGTTAACATCCACCTGCACGGTTCAGTGTTACAAGACTTGATGAAGGATGGTTAAATTAGTTATAATTAATAGGAATAAGTGAAGTTCGCGTTTGTTTTTCCCCCTAAATCTGACGTTTGGCGACGGTTAGCCCGTTAGCATAACAGTGAAGCGCCTCAATCTCACAAACAGCTCACAAAACTCAGACTCTGTCTGAGGGGTGAAACAGGAGTGAAGTCTTACGGCTCTCTGATGAGTATCTGCGGGCGGATCTTCTTCAGATCGTGCAGAGAAACTTAGCGCTCAGAGCGGGTTTCAGCGCAGAGAGAGAAGATCCTCCATTATTGTGACACACGAACACGCATGCGCAGTCAGACTGTTTATAGAGATAGAAGAAGGCGTTCCCTCTGACAACAACAATAATAATATTACTAATACAAATATTAATAACAATTACAGCAGTCAGATTTTTACAGAGATGGACGAAGGCGTTCCCTCTGACAATAACAACAACATTAATAACAAGAATAATAATATTACTATTACAAATATTAATAACAATTACAGCAGTCAGATTGTTTACAGAGATGGAACAAAGCGTTCCTTCTGACAACAACAACAACAACAACAACAACAACAACAACAACAATAATAATAATAATAATAACAATACTACTACTACTACTATTACTACTACTACTACTACTAATAATAATACTAATGCAAACATGTATAACAATTACATGAGTAGTAGCAAATACTGCAATACTAGCTATAACAATATAATAACGGTATAATACTGCGACTACTACTACCACTTCTAGTAATAATAATCATTATCATCATCATAAAAATAATCATCATAATAACATCAACAATACGAATCTTTATAACAATTATAGTAGCAGTGGCAAATACTGAAATATTAAATATAACTTGGTAACTCTGTACATTTTTGTCTACATTTAAGGTACTCTTCAGTACATTTACACAAGCTTCTACCACCAGATGTTTGCGTGTGTAGCAAACATGATAACCACTGCACTACAGAACCATGACAACATGGTGTTAATATATCTCAGCTGTGTACAGTTTATTAATGATAACTGCTCTATGAGACAATGTGCAGCACAGTTTATAGGACAAATAAGGCTGGCTAAATAGATACTACATACCTCTGAGAGTGTACCTACTGAGAAGTACCTGTCACACCTGTAACTAATTACGAAGTATCACAGCCAGAAAGAACAGGGTTCATTAACATGCTTCAAATTGTTATCATGTTCAACATTGGATTTCATTTTCCCATTCTGTGGGGGTAGTAGCCTAGTGTGTAAAACACTTGTCTCGACAACCACAAAAAACACTCGACAACCACAAAGTTGCAGGTTCAAACCCCCACTTTCTACTATTGTATCCATTTTCTATGTTTACCAAACTATATGTTTACCAAATTAAGGCAATGAAAACACTGAAAATCTTCTCTTTGTCCTTTTTTCTCTTAAATAAACGTAGCTTTAATTGGACCTCAATTA
>JBBIGA010000106.1:6566834-6576834 GCA_037576975.1 Alestes dentex | reverse complement strand
ATCATCAAAAACGTGAAGGCATGCTGAATTGTGTAATTGTGTCAGTTTCATTAATCATATTAATTGTTTCTCAGTAGTAGCTAAAACAGAAACATTTTGAGAAAAGTACAGATTATCAAATCGTAAGCCACACCAGAGGGGAATAAAAGGACATATTTTATATAGATTTGATGCTGTATTTTTTATATTAATAACATCACAACAAACAAAAACCATCAGAAGTGCTAACTGAGCACACACAAGTGGTCAGAAGAGTGTGTGTGTACCTGCAGTGAACCACCATTGGTCCTGCGTCTGGGGGGTTGCAGGCTTTAACCCTGCGCAGGAAGGCCAGGATCGGTGTTGGATATTCGGGCACGCCGTGGTCCGGCCAGGCCATAAACTGGAACTGCCTCACCTCTCTCTTCTCACTGGAGCCATTCTATATGGAAAGATAATAATAATAATAATAATAATAATAATAATAATAATAATAATAATAATAATAATAATAATAATAATAATAATAATAAATAATAAAAAACACATTATAAATAAGAACATTCATATTAATATTCATAATAATAATATGATAATAATAATAATAATAACACACATCACTTACTCTCTCTCAGTTTTTCAAACCTTTCCTCCTCCCTAACACTCTTTCACTCCCTCCCTCCCCCCTTTCAACACTCTCACTCCTTCTTTCCTTTCAACACTCTTTCACTCACTGACTCACTGACTGATTCATCCACTCACCAAGTAACTCACTCACACTCTCACCCTCCCACTTACTCACTCACACTCTCACCCTCTCCCTCCCTCCCTCCCTCACTGTTTTGTGAGTGAAGTTTTTACCTTGTATAGAGCGAATGTTCTGACGCTGTAGGTGGCGAGCTCCACAGTGTCCAGCATGCTAACCTGGATCATCCCATACGTCTCCGTTCCTCTACTAGGCCAGTACTGATCACATTTCACCTACAGGGCAAAAACACATACACACACATCCTTCAGGAATAAACTGGACCAAGAAGGTAAAGCAAATGGAAAGAGACTCTTTATTTGACCTCTTACATGTGCGGTTTTTGTAAATATAACAAAGACCACTATATATATCTTATTAAGACCAATTCACTGGAAATGCTTGGAAAAGGTGAAGGTAAAAGAGGAAGAGGACTGCAAGCTTGAAGGCTACAGTCAGAAATCAAATGGAAGAGAGGATATTCTGCAATTTAATAATACACTTTTGTGTGCTTTTTAATATTTTTTAAATTAATAAAACATCAACAAAACATCACCGAGGCTGCTTACTTTCTTTCTTTCTTTCTTTCTCTCTTTCTTTCTTTCTTGCTAATCAGCATATTAGAAATAAAGGCAGAGCACATGTTAGCTATAACTCTAGTATAGCAGGAAAGCACCGAGACTACACAGTCTCTATTGGTAGAATGTATTGAATTTTATTGCAAAGCTGGTTACGAGAGTAAGGAACTAATATATATATATATATATATATATATATATATATATTAGTATACAATTTATAAGTAAGCTCATAACATTGTTTTCTGTCCTTTATATATCGTGTGAACCTTTCATGACATAGTTATGTGCACAAGCTGCAACTATTGAGTACTTTCTACGTTCAAATATTACATCAGATCCTATGTTAAATATCATAGTTCAGCTCAATGTGAAGAAAACAAAGTTTAGGACAACCTGAACGACTACTGAGTTGACGATGAAGATATACAAGTCGTAGACACATTCTGTGTACTCCGATCAATTATTAACAACACCCAGCGGTCAAGAAATATGTACAAAGACCAGAACTGCGCAGTCTATGAACTTTTCTGTTGTACTTGATGGGTGTGAAAGCTGGACAATAACAAAGTAAGATGGTACACGTACTGACACCTTCGAACTTCCTGGACAACACCAAATACATCCCTGACCAAAACCAAGCCTCACTACACGACGTCAAGATAACCAACCTAAAAGAATCTTGTTAAGACAAGAACCAATTCACTGGAAATGCTTGGAAAAGATGAAGGTAAAAGAGGAAGAGGACTGCAAGCTGGAAGGCAACAGTCAGAAATCAAACGGAAGAGAGGATATTCTGCAATTTAATAATACACTTTTGTGTGCTTTTTAATACATATTAAAAGAATAAAACATCAACGAAACATCACCGAGGCCTGCTGCTTACTTTCTTTCTTCCTTATTAGAAATAAAGGCAGAGAACATGTTAGCTATAACTCTAGAATAGCAGGAAAGCACCGAGACTAGTCTCTATTGGTAGACTTTATTGAATTTTATTGCAAAGCTGGTTACCAGAGTAAGGAACGAAGGTCTGGACCTTTACATTTTCAGGCAGATGAAAAGTGCGTGGTTTTAAAACTATTATAATCATTTACGTTTAACAGGCTAACACTTTTGTTCAAATGCTTCCGGCCACGTCCATTTATATAATAGAAACATACTCTGGTCACAGGCCAGAATATGACAGTGAGGAAAGGAAGCGCAAACCCACAGGTTTACTAACTCACTGTCCTCACTGGCTTCTGCTTTGCTATTATATTTTAGGGTATAAAATCACATTACAATACATGACATGTTACTATATCTTTTAGAATCTACTTTTTGATCTTTGTAATGACACGTGCAGTTGGTCAGAGTTCTAACCATCTGTCCAGGTTCCGACCGCTATGATATGCCCAGACTCATTTAATCTTTTTAAACCAAATATTGTAGCCATTTTTCTCTTTCAGAGCTGAAAAGGTTCAGTTGGCAAAATTTCAGTGCAAACTTTAGCTCTGTTCTTTCTGTCCACAGTGTTAGAATGTCAACGTGCGACGATTCAGGCATGGAGTCTGCAACGTGCTACTTGGTGAGGTATAACTAAAAAAGCAAAGTTCAGATACCAAACATGTGTATTCCTTTATTTAAGGACAGTTCTTGCTATCACAAAAAGACACACAGATCAATGTGTCATTATTACAGTAATTGCAGCCCAGCTTTTCCACTCTCTCGCTCTTTCACACCTTCCCGAACTGCAAAACATGTCTTTCACACCTGACCTGCTACCTTACGCTCTCACTCCAGAGCACAGATGGGCGATGAGAAGAGAGAAACTCAGGAGCTCATAATGACGGCAGAATTTCTGATGGCACACATTAGATTAGGCACGATTTTTTTCCCCCCACGAAATGTTGATTTTCCTAATCAAACCAAAAGGAACAAACCTTGCTGAATAAATGAAGGTTAATTCATCATTAACCTTAATGCATCAACCTGAAGGTCGCAATACACTGACTTTGTCCAAAACTATTATAACTGTAATTATAAAACAATTATAAGTACAATTATAGCGATGGTCAGTAAAGCATGACCTAATTTCTGGTCATGATAAAATAAAAAGGCTAAAGACCTTGTAAGCCACTCACTCACTCATGTTCAGCAGACATAACATTCTACACAAGGGGACGTTATTAGCATTCAAATGAAAGTCCTCAGCCAAGACTGCAAATGCTACTTTCACCTTCATCTGTACCGTTACTAAACTGTACGTTGCTCTGGATAAGAGTGTCTGTCAGATCCAAAATGTAAGTATAAATAGCTTTTGGTGATTCATAGAGGAAACACATTTTTGCCCTTGATTTATTAATATTAATTCCACCTACTAATTAGGTCTCTGCATCACATGACACCAATCCTGGGAAGCTAGAAGGGTGAAGGCTTTCTCTGAGATACACCAAGAGCATTACATCTGTATAAACTGCTACACTCAACAGACTTGGAGGAGAACAATAAGTATTACAGTGTATATTCACTCGAAGGTCAGATATTCCAGCCCTAACACTTAGTGGGTCTATGTGTATATATGTGTATATATATATATGTATGTATTCATATATACATATTGACCCATTCAATATGTGTTAGGTCTGGAATGGAGTATATATATACTCCTCCAAGGAATAAATACTTTAGTGGAAATTCTCAATAAATATGGTATTACAAATTGTGTGTGTGTGTGTGTGTGTGTGTGTGTGTGTGTGTGTGTGTGTGTGTACACTCACTCTACACTTCTCCTCCAGCTTGGTCATCATGACGATGGTGTTGGTTCTCTGCTCCCACACCATCCTCCAGAAATCACTGAATGTTTCAGGGAGAGGCCCCTGCGTGCCAATGTATGCGTTCTGTTTCCTATAGCCGTCAATGTAATTAGCGTTGATGTAGTCACTCCCTGGCACACCTACACACAGAAGACACACCGTTAACACTCCGCACACGCCCGCTTACAAAGCCTCTCACAGCAGGCAAAGATCTGTTATTATTGTGAAAGTGGCACTTGCTGCTGCGCTGAAGGAGAGGCTCGGTACTGACCGTCGATGGGCGTCAGGATGACTCTGGAGTGATCGTAAGCGATGACGTTTGCATAGCGGTTCTTTGGCTTGTTGACCTCTAAGTTGGAGTGCTCCCAGGTGAACTGCTGGCCAGGATCAATTGACTGGACAGAGGAAATAAAGAAATCACACTTTATAGACACCACTCATCAAACACTGCCTCTCAAATGCAGCACTGAGTCCAAAATGCTCTTGAGCTAAGATAATGTTAGAAAAAGACCCGGCGCTCATACCTACAAAATAGAAATATGAACAAAACAGCACAATTACAAAAACATTTTAAAGCAGTAGCACTCATGGCTTTAGCACATAAGTCGTTTTACCTGAAATGTGTTTAATATGTTAGGCTGATAAACATAAATATGCTTGTTTATAGTAGAGCCCGACAGATGTACAGTATTGCCCAAAATTGATGACACATGGCATCATCATTATCTCACAGCTGATGTGACGATATTCGGCATCGCTAGGATTTCAACAGCTGTGAACCCTGGGTCAGCCTTTGTTCAACTGTACTACAGCAACACCTGCTGAACTGGTGACAAACCACCACCCAAAACATCTACAGTGTTTGAACCTCAAATCTAACCTCTAGCATGAGACTAACATGATGTTACATTACACTTTTTACTGCATACGGAGAGAACCGTTAAAAAATAAACAACAGAAACCTAATCTATAAAGACTCAAGGCACCTCCGCCCAAGCGGTTTAAGACTTATCTGTTGTTTAAGACTTATCTGAGTTTG
The DNA here is from genome assembly GCA_037576975.1 of Alestes dentex. Classification (NCBI taxonomy): domain Eukaryota; kingdom Metazoa; phylum Chordata; class Actinopteri; order Characiformes; family Alestidae; genus Alestes; species Alestes dentex. The sequence continues at coordinate 6,571,698 of JBBIGA010000106.1, read as the reverse complement.
AGAGATGTGACAACTGAGAACCGACAATGATATTAAGGACTACTGGACTAAAGCTATTGGATGATGAAATAAAAATCTAAAACTTACATATAAAGATATATTCTGAACTACTCAACTTTAATCCCTGTTCTGTAGTTGTCATATTTGTAGGGCTCTAGTTTATACAGTTTAGTGAGTACATCTTGATCCGTTAGGTGCCCACCAGTGTTGCTGCTCACAGCTACGTTAAAAACGTCTCTACTATGTTTCTTCCTGACTGAAGACTACAGTCTGACATAGATGTCCACCTTCATCTCCCACACACACCACAGCTCGACTCCTAACAAATGCCCCCTGACCCCGGGCTGCTCTCGGCCTCATTTCGGGCTGACCCCGGCTCTATTCTGCTATAATGAGGTAAAGAGGGTAGAGCTGGCGAAAATGTGTGACAGTCCAGTGTCAGCAAAGTGCCTCATTCAGAATAAACACACACTCACACATACACATGCACACTATAACCTCTGCTGCTTCTACTGAGTTAATAATCACTATGACGGCTGTACTGAACTATTCTTAGCCAAAATGCAGCAGAACAAAAGCTTTACTTATATAACGGTGAACATAGTCATATATATATATATACAGTGACCACTATGAAACATGTAGGAAGCTGGAACAGCAGTAGACTGGCTACGTTTAGGCCTCTCATGATCATAAACGTTTAAATGGTGGTTAACTGACATTTAAATAATTGCGATGAGCAGTTTAATTGCCTTGTTTTATTTGTATTTTAATACTACTATTAAAATACAAACCTGAAGCGGCCAAACTGACCGATTTGCCATCTTACTTCCTAGCAGCTCAGACTTACTAACTCCCAACTGACGACAGACACAGCTCAAGCAAACAAACATTACTCACTGCCGCCCTCTGTAGGACGCAGCAATTGCCAGAAAGTACAACATTTTTGTAAGAGCCATGTTGTGGGTGACGGTCATGGGACACAATTTATATTATAGCTTTAACATGAGGGCCGATTCTATTAACAGACACTTACAGAAAGTATCTTTACTTTGCATGCTGTAGTTGAAATACAGGATACAGTCATTATGGAAAGGTGCACATCAAGATCTAGCCTCATAAAGATAACCGCTTTGCCCTCTTGGCTTGATTTTGCCCCTAATAAGCACCCCTCTAATACTCCTGGGCATCATCCCTACCTACTATCTATCTAGTACAAGTCAGTTTGGTCAGTTGTAACTTGAAATCTGAACACTTAAGTCTAAAAATCCGATTTCCTCTGCAGATATATATCAAACAGAGCAGAGACACTGAAAACGCATCAGAGCAACACAACCTAAGGGTCGGAAAAATAAGAATGGTAAGCAACAACGGGATCCAGGGATAAAAATACCCACAAAACAAACGACAAAGGAACAGTAACTGCATAAACTACATAGCAGTGGCTGAATGAGTTTATTATGGCAACTATTTTATTCATTGTTAACCATGGTTTGATTTGTCCTCTTATCCTTCTTAAAAATGGAATGATATATAAAAAAAATGCAGAAAACGTATTATCCATTTCATCAGCGGTGGAAATGTTCCATGAGTCTGTTTCTGCTGATGCAGTAATAATCCCCCAGACAATCAAACGACCGGTCAATTTAATGGGCTGTTGACTGATCACAAATAACAACAGTTCAACTGCAGAAAAATAAATGTGGCCCGTGGAGTTTTAACCTTTAAAAGATTCTTTTCTTATGTGGGTTATGTGTGTTGCTGTGTTGTGTTTGCTGAGGCTGTAGAGAAAGATGGCTAGGCAGCTCTATTCAAAAGTTTTGATGCATTTAAGCAGGTTTTTCAATTTTATAATTCTAAAGACATTTTTTACTCTAATCAGGGTCCAGCCTTAATGGGCAAAGGGCCAGTTCCATCCAGGCAGGAGCTCACCACATAAAACTAATCTGTTTGAAGACCAACACCAACTGATGCCACATGGGGAATGAAGTTTGATATTAAAGTCAATCAGCCCTACCAAACCCTGTCTTGGCTCCTCATCTACATGTAAAAGCTAAAGATAAACAATATGGAATGTGCAAATGAAGGTGATCATGTTAGGTGGACAGGATGGTGCCAGAGTAAGAAAATTCAGTAGAGGCTCTACGGCATGCTCACAAACGTAACAACGTTTTATCATGTCTGAATAAACAGGACTTTACCATAAGCTTGATTGCAAGTAGGATAAACACAGGCTCTGAAAGCCCCAGTCTGTAACTGCTGAAGCAGCACCGCAGCTGTTCCAGCTCCACCTTCCGTAGCTTTGTTATGTCCTGAAAGCTTCTGTTTGCACCAGATAAACAGCCTTTCAGCCAGAGGTTCCTGACTGCAGCTATGAAACCCGTTCAATATGGACGGTGGGGATTCTAGATTCTTTTAGCTTTTCTTGATCCCCTGGCGCTCGGAGGCTGCGAATGTTCAAATTTTGTTGTGGTTGTGGGCTGGGGTGCCAATAGGCCAACAGGGACCCCTTTACTAAACTGCCTGATTTCTCTGTCCGGATGGTGTGCCTGCATCTGGTAGTATTATTGTCAATCTGCTGTACTATTTAACTGCCGTTGCACATTTACATCACAATTGCACAAGCTATAATCCCACTGGATCAGTTTCTCAAAGGGATTGTAATAATTTTCACATGTCGCCTTAGTAACTTAACATTCATAGCCAGAAGGCAAACAAATGACCACCGGCACAGCGAGTTTTTAGTGAGTTCCATTTTCTAAATATTCAATTGTATGTCACACATACTGTACATAATAAAACTAGTGGTTGATGATATTATTACAACATAGTGCTGTATTAAATAGCGCGAATAGTCAAAACCGCTTTTTTCCCCAGTGCGAGGCAACATTTGCCCAGAAGTCATGAAGATGTTTATCCAAACAGGACTGAAAGTATAAGAACACTGTTGAGTTTGGTTAAAAAAACAAAAAAAACCCCAAAAAACTAATTCAAACAATAGCAAGTCATTTGGCCTTTAAGAAGAGGGGTTAAAAGGGAAGGGAGAAAGGGATAAAAACAATGACCTGGTTGATCTGGATGGGAATAAAATCACACAGTAGCAGAAATTGCTTATGGAAATTTACTCACATCTAAATAAGGCTATTGTGACGTAACAAATTACATTTAAATTCCATTTAGATTTGGTTTCTGCTGGTTCGGGTCTGGACCTTTTACATTTGTTTTGACGTAAAACGAGGGCAACAAAATTCATATCAAAAGAATTATGTTCAAACTGTGACATCCAGAACCACTAATGTCTTTCTAAGAGACTCTACAAGCTCCTAGGGTACGATTTCTAAGAGTAAAGTCAATTTTAAGGGTACTGCATAGCGTTTCCGTCCCTATATCCCTTTCTTACACCTTCTCTTTCTCCCTCTTTTGAGTGCCTGCTATAATATTGGCAGTGTTTGAGAGGTGGGCTACATATCTTATTTAACAGCCCGTTAGGTAAAGCTTCCTGCATCACGCACTGACAAATCACAGGCATTATTGCTAATGCCTCGGCTTGACAGACTGATGTGTTACTTCAACACTTCTCCTTTCTCCTTCTATCACTTCCACCTCTCCTCATTCTCTGACAACTCCATCTCTCCATCTCTCATCTTCCAGACAAGGGCATTTCTAGGATTGCAGGGCTACACAGAGGCCACAATTACTGCTGAGGGGCAAAATAACCTTGTGAAGGTCACAGAGTTCCACAGTGGACAGGAAAACATGTGCATTCTTAATTGCCCTGGAAAGATCATTCACAAAACAAAGGGGAAGAAGAGAGATTTAAAATGTAAAAGTCAACACCAAGTCTTTTAACCACAGCTTTTAATCATCTCATCTCTTATAGTTGCAGAGTTCCTCGAATCTGAACTGATTCTGATCAAAACAATGATTAAATGGATTCCAAACAGAGGTTTTCATTCTTTTTTAATCCACATTATAAGCTGCTTGGAGTTTTGAGTGATAGAAGAGAGGCATTTAAAAGGGCCAATTCGATTTTACAGTACATTTTGACATACACTGTAAAGCAAAATGATCAACCGAGAGACAGCTATCCTTCTCTAACCACATCGCATCTGTCTCCTGGTCATGTCACTTTGCCTTATATAGCATCAGAAAAATCAGGCCATACCTGACTATGCCAAACAACTCCTGATACAAGTCATGGTTATCTCTCGCCTCGATTACTGCAATGCCTAGTGGGTTCTGCTGGGTCTCCCGGCTTGTACAGTAAGACCCTTACGGCTGGTCCAGAACGCAGCAGCTCATCTCGTTTTCAACCAGCCCAGAAGGTCGCAAGTCACCCCTCCGCTAACTGGCTACCCATGGCTGCCTGAATTACATTCAAGTCACTAACTCTTGCCTGCAGAGTGACAACCGGGTCTGGACCCAGCTACCTTAATCCCATCATTCAGCCTTATGTTCCTACTAGCTCCCTCCGCTCCTCCAAGGAACATCGTCTGGCTCTGCCATCCCTGCACACAAGGTAAACCCAGTCCAGAGTCTTCTCTGTCATGGTTCCCTGCTGGTGGAATGTTCAGAGATCATCTCCTCTTCTGATGCAGTATCTATCTTCTTGCACTACTTCTACATGAAGATTACGGTTGCAGAAACGCACTGTTTCTGCAAATTGCAAGGGGGAATCCTCTGCCAAATGGATGTAAAATAATGTAATGCAAAAGACATGAAGAAGCATCCCCAGACATCTAATTGGCACAATTCTCCACTTGCTGTGGATGAAGTCGAACAGCCGAGACATGTTTCACAGCACTGGAGATATGAAGGTAACGTTTCTTACAGTAAGCTATAAAAATGAACAAAACCTTACTTA
>JBBIGA010000106.1:6525480-6540781 GCA_037576975.1 Alestes dentex | reverse complement strand
AGAGAGAGAGAGAGAGAGAGAGAGAGAGAGAGAGAGAGAGAGAGAGAGAGAGAGAGAGAGAGAGATAGACAGAGAGACAGAGAGACAGAGAGACAGAGAGAGAGAGAGGATTCAATACTATCACTGCACTTTATGCTATACAGTTCTGGGAGGATATGCAGTTTCTCGGCTCCCCCTTGACCTTCTCTGGTACCGATCTGTTTTGACCACAGGACCATTATGTACCAGATATCATTTGAATGGTGTTCTCAGCATAATGACACTGACATGGTTGTGTTGTGGTAGCATGTGTTGCTGTGGTTATTATACGTCAGTGCCACTGCCAGGTTCAGGTGGTCTGCCACCCAAAAACAAACACAGCCAAGAGTGGCTCTGTGGTCAGACACTGACCAGCGACGAAGACTAGAGAGGGGGTGCACAGCTCTGGTCCTGGGGGGCCACTGTTCAAACCAATCTGGTGAGTTCGCTTCTCGAACACACCCGCTGAACGACATGTGTTTGAGCAGAGAAGCTGTAGATCAGCGAGGTAGAGCAAGAAATGATGTTGGCCAGTGGGCTAATACTGATACCCAGACAGATGTACTGTATTGTATAAAGTGGTTATTTTGTTAGATATAACACAGTTAATAGTGATTATTGCTTTACATGTCTTGATAGGTTTATTTGTTACAGCAAAGGTAAATGCTTTCCCCCTGCTGCATGTAAAGCAGTAACATTAACCAAGTCATTTGAACCAAAACAGCAACAGAGATGTTTAAAACCCCTTAAACCGCAGGCGTACACAGTTCTTAACACACTTTAATGTCCGTTTCTGGGACAGGGATTAAGTCTTTCCCTTCAAAGGAGAATCTGTATACAGACTGCTCTGTAGTTAAGAAACCGACACATCCAGCAACTCAATGATTGAGTAATTATACCAAGTAATTATATGGTACGTCCTAGAAATCGAAGGTAACAAATAAGCGTGTTAGTTATGAGAGTGAGGAAATGAAATGACATTTTAAAGGGTTAACCAAGGTTTCTATTTTTGAAATCATTCAACTATAGATATATTAAATATACTCAATTTAATATTCTTCTATAATTGAAATACGGATGCGCTAATCTTTGAATTCATTTCCAGTAATGCTTCATGCCAGCAAAAGTATCTTTAAAGAAATGAAAATGAAGGAGAGACAGAGATCATGTCCAGCTTATTAGAGCGCACAGAGACAGAGATCACACAGAGAGAGGATTGTATACATCTATTAGAGTGCACAATGAGAGATCATATACAGCTATTAGAGGATATTGCATGTTATCAGTGCTCCCTGCATGCCAGTGGTGTTGTGTGTACCTTATCTCCAGAGTCAGCCTCCCAGTAAGTGAGTTCATATTTAGTAATCTGATCCTGGACGGGCCACAGCCAGGTCAGCATAATCCGAGTGTCCAGCTCTGCTTCAGCTTCAAAATCAGTGGGCTGGGCAGGAACTATAAGGGAGGAAACCATGCAATTCGTACCCAGCGGTCAGGTGTTAGGACATGAATTCAATGTTTTAGGTGTAAGAAAGCACGCTGAATTGGTCGTGAAGATAACGATAAGCACATATTCTCTTTCTTCTCTCAAATACATTCACACACACAAACACGATTTGCTTCTTATCTGGATGCAAATGCTTTTAAGAAACAATAAGAAGAAGAAGAAGAATATGTCCTATGCAAAAGTTTTGAGCCTCATTTCTTCATATTTTGCTTCCAAAGCAAGGACTGCCTTGTATTTTTAGCCTTGAGGAATATTTCTCTAGGCTTGCTGACGGACTTTCAAAGTCTCATTTTCAGTCCAGTTTCAAAGTCTCATGACTGGACCAGGTTCAGAGAAGTGTTTCTTGTTTGTTACGCCACTGCCTGTCGCAGTAAAACATTTGTTCCCCTTTTCTTTCATTTTAATCTACTCAATGCGGCAGACATTTTTAATTTAGTCTACTCAGTGACATGCATGTCCTGTTTTATTTCTAAAACAGTGTTTAGCATTTCCTGTTTTTCCCGGTTTTCCTACATAGCCAGGACACACATAGACACAAAAGCAAACACACACACACACACACACACACACACACACACACACACACACATACACTCACTTTTCCACACCCCCCCTCTCACCTCCTTGCTGTGTTTTAACCTGCAGCACATCTGAGGGTGGCCCGTCCCCTACTGAAGTGAAGCCCAGCACCCTCAGGCTGTAGGTGATGTCTGGCACCAGGCCTGAAATGGTGGTGAGGCGGCTGTCGTCTGTGTTGTGTTTTTGCCAGGTACTGAGAGGAGTGTGTAGTTCAGGTGTGTAATACACTCTGTAGCCCCTGATGTGGCCGTTCGGTTCCTCGGGCGGCTCCCACTGCACCAGCATGGTGGTGGCGCTCAGCATGCGGGCCTGGACGCTCAGGGGCGGCGAAGATGGTGCCTGTTCGCTTGTTCTTGTCTCAACGGTTCCACTAGGGGGCCCACGGCCGATATTGTTCACCGCCATCACTCTAAACTCGTACTCCGAATATGGACTGAGGCCTCCGATGCTGTAGCGAGTGGACGCCACTCCATCCACCTCCTGGAAACCATTGTCCGAGTTTTTCGCCCGATATTGGATCACATAATATGAAACTGGCTCAGGATTTCCAGAATCCCATGTTAAAGTCACACTGGTTGCCGTGGTCTCTGTGACGATCAGAGAGGTCGGGGGCCGAGGTAGGGCTGGAAAACACACATTCCATTACATTTGTTTTGATAACTCATTTTTATTTATTCATGTAATTTTACTAAATACATGAAATAATTTTGCTTCTTAGTCCTGGTTCTGTAAAATGACATGCTAGAAACCTGTGGGATTCTTATCCAGCTATTTATCTTGGGGCCTCTTTGTAACTTATATAAGTTATTCAGTATCTACCATGAAACTACACCTCTGTAGGTGAGGAACTGAAGTAGGGACACATTTGGGAATTAAACAGTACACTTTCAGTCACTACTCGGGGCATAAAGCATTAGGCAAACACACCCAAGTAGCTACTTTATGTCACTTTCAGTCAGTGTGATTACTGTGCTGGGAACAGTCCAAACACAAACTGACAGATGTTCACTGTTGCAGGGGTGGCCTCACATACAGTGCAGTCTCACTACAATAATACATATTCCAAGAAATGTAATATGAACAGCTCTTGCTAAAATTATTATTAGTAGTAGAAAAGTAACAACACAAACTGATGTAGTACTGTAGTACTTTCTAAGTGATCCAACACAGTGTCCTCGAACTATGACGCAAAAAGCTTTCAGCCCTCCAGTAGTCTTCTAAATGCACGTGGGCAACAAAGTCCTTTCATTTACTACATTTCAGAGGCTTCAAGTCAGTTTAATTGCTCTGTTTCAACGTCATTTTCTTGAACGCCAGGGCAACATTTAGAAAGAAAACAGATCTACAGATCATCCAGAATTGCTGTGTGACAGTGACCTGGTATTTGACACCACAAGAATGCAGATACACTGCAGTAAAACGTGCCTTTTCCACAATAAACAGCATTATTATCATCACTTTGGCTCCGTGTAATGGACTGGCGCTCCCAGGCTGCTCTGTTTCCACGGGCAAACAGCAAAGTGCCGGCATTGTAATAAAATTGCAGCAGAAAATGACTCTAAACCACTTTTGTGTTGCATGTGATTGTGCTTGCTGTCAGAGTCCAAATGGATCTGTGAGAGTATGAGGCAGTGGCGTGGAAAAAAGGCTGGAAAAAAGACACGAAAAGCGCCGGCTTTGTGCCGCTTTACGGAGCTTAAATATCCCTGCCTGCTATGCAGAAACGCGAGGCGTCCAAGTCCCGCAAAACCCACTTGGTTTCCCCTCCGCCTGTGTGAATAGTAAGAGTCTAATGGCTGAGTGAGGCAGGGGAAACTGAGGGGTGAGCAGAGAGGATATATGATAGCTTTGTGCATACAAAAACTGTGTAGAATGGATTATCACTGCGCTAAATAATTCTTAGCCAAACTTACGATATCCTTTAGAGCTCACATTCTCCATTCCCTCATTTCCAGGCTCCAGTTCAACATCAGATTCTCACTATGTATTTTCCATCTAACCAAGTACTTTGCACTATGTCACTATGCCTTGCTTCTAACTAAGAACCAGAGATAGCTTTGATTCAAACCCCTTATGTCATTCTGTGTATGAGAATGACCCTTTAAAGAGGTTCAGATCATTCTAAATCCTGTAATCCTCCAAGTATATATGACACGTAAAGCAGGATTTGGTAAGACGGCTAATCAAGAGTTTGAGGTCTAGAGAATTTGTAAAAACCTTTTTCCGTCCTACACACTAATGCCTTTCTGCTTTTGCACACTTTTTCTGTTTTTGCAGAGTCATATAATAAGAGGAACTTCTGACACCAGCGTCGTGTATTAGATCCCTCTCCCTAGATTCAGTACAACCAGAGCTGAGATACAGCAATCAATAAACACCTGTATCTCAGCTCTGGTTGAGTATCTTTTATAGAGTATCTTTTCATGAACACCCTCAGCAAACACTAGAATCTATAAAATTCTATAAACATTTTCAATAAACAGTTCTATACACTAGCATGTGAGCTATTAGTCTGTAACCTCAATAAACATGAACTAATACACTTTATGGACAAAAATATTGGGACGCCTGGCCATTACACTAACAAGGATGTTAATGACATTACATTCAGATACATAGACTTTAATATGGAGTGCTAATGTTGGAGTATTTCTGTGGGAGTATTTCTGTGGGAATTTGTGTCCATTCATTCTGTAGAGCATTCATGAGGTTCAGGCACTCATATTGGACCAGAAGGCCTGGCTCGCAATCTCCGTTCCAGTTCATCCCAAAGGTGTTGGATGGGGTTGAAAAACAGGTGTGTCCCTTTATTTTTTTCTTTATAGTATAACCCCAATAAGCCCTCACATATGTTAGTTCATAAACAACTTAGTAAACCCTCGAACCACTACAATATTAGTCCATAGACAACCATAATAATCGTTCTTACAAGCTAGATAGAAAACAAGTACATATACAAACAGACAAACCAACAGCACAATGGATTTTTACATCATTTACTCAAATTCTGTAATCTGGAATAAGATGCAGATGGTGAGTCAGGACTAATTTAGAGACTTGATACAGCACCTTCTGAACAAGAAGCACAGATAGCACAGCTTTACCCTTCTTACGGGACTCTGGATTTGAAATTGATTGACATAATAATCTGAGGTAGGATAATTATGACTATAAAACTGGAAGTGATAAATCCAACCCACAGCGCTCCAGCCTCCTGTGTAGGATTCCTCAGAGAGACGATTTCTCTTTTGTTCACTTGATCAACTTTCAAAACCCAAAGTCAGGTCTTGATAGGCAGTCAACAGACTGTAAGAATATTCTGGTAAGAAAATAAAATTCCACTCACCCTGTATATAATTGATCAGGACAGATACATCAGCACCATCTAAACTACGCATCACATTCACTTGTGTCAAACTGCATGTTAAGGATTCTAAAGCAAAGGATTCTAATTTCCTTAAAAGACTTTTAACACTGAACAATATACTTTTTTATGTATAACATACTGTGCTGTTGCGACAAACTGTACAAAATATGTTGCATAGCTATAATCATTATCCCATTATTGCATTAACTCCTTTTTGTTCCGGTGCAAAATCAAAGAAGCAAACCTCAGGCACCAAACATGCCTTGGCTGATCCATTTGGGATCGAACATTCTGGAAATGTGACTTTGCAGAACTATTCCATGCAGAACGCAAAGGAAATGATGGGGCTGAGCATGTTCTTATCAAGTGACAGCTCTGAAATAAATCTTAATTTAGTTTGGCGGAGTTCACTGTGTGACATTCTCTCATTTGGATTTGCGAGGAAAAAAACTAAACAAAACAAAGCAAAAAAAAAAAAACCAGAACAGCTCTGCGGTGGCAGTGAGAAGGAGGCAGAGAGTTATTCATCACATTTCAACTCTGATGAAAGATTGATGAGTTGATTGCAGGCCGTGTGAGGCAGGGGCCGTGGGAATACCCCCGCCTTCATTATTAAAGAGACCTCCTTCAGCAGATAGAGTTTTCAGGCTTATGGCCTGACGAGAACAACATCAGAGCTTCCGGAGGAGATCAGAGATCCTCTATCAGATCATCACAGGCAAAAGAGTACGCAGCAAACCAGACATCACATTCAGTCTGTCACTGATCTGTCTGAAATGTGACCTCTCTTGACATTTCATCTATTTTCCACTGTATTTGATAAAAAAGAAAACATGGGCGGAATAATTTGATGGGAAACCATATTTACTGTAGGTCTCCCGCTCGACTCAGTCAACCAAGACAAGTTTGCTTCTTTAGTTTTACAGTGGAACCAGGAGCTTGCAAGCAATCAAAGCTAATGCAGCACCAAATGTTTTGAACTACTTTCATTTTTGGTGTCGTTCATGGACTACTAAACTATATGGACAAAAGTATTGGGACACTGCATTCAACTACAGTGTAATACGGACTTGTGTTGAGGTCAGGGCTCTGTGAGGGTCAGTCAAGTTCTTCCACACCAAACTCATCCAGCCATGTCTTTATGGAGCTTGCTTTGTGCACTGGGGCACAGTCAGGCAGGAGTAGAAAAGGTTCTTCCCCCAAACTGTGTCCACAAAGTTGGAAGTGTGGCGTTGTCCACAATGTCTTGGTCTGCTGAAGCATTAAGACTGTCCTTCACTGGAAGTAAGGGGCCTAGCCTAAACTAGGCTTGTCCCAATACTTTTGTCCAGATAGCGTATTTCAGATTCTGGTACACAAACGTTTATTGTGGTTGATTATAGACAAACATCTCCTATTCTAATCTAGTCGAGATTACTGAGGTTGCTTATGTACTAATGTCTCCTATTCGGGTACACAGAAGTGTTCATTGTGGTTGATTGTGGACTAATGTCGCACATTCCATTGTACAGGAGTGTATTTGTAGGTTGTTTATTTGAGGTTACTGTTTATGGTGTATAGGAGTGTTTGTTAAGGGTGTTCTTACAGCAACGTAGCCTCGACCTACCTTTTACAGTTATCTGAGCGGTGGTCTCAATCATGCCCAGAGAGGAAATGGCCACGCAGGTGTAATTGGCCGACTGGCGGATGTTGGTCAGTTCCAGGACGTTCCGTCCAATGGGCATCTCCTCCTCCTTCGTTAGCTCCATGTCTCCAGTCATCCACTTGACGTAGGGCATGGGGGCGCCCACCGCTACACAGGTGAGGTTTAAACTGCCCCCTGGCATCACCTCATGGCTGGTCGGGGGGATAGAGAAGCGCGGAGGAACGCGCCGGACTGTTGGAGGACCACAAGAGGGCATTAAAGACAGAAGTGGAGACAGAAAGCAGGACGAGAACACCTAGCAAGTCAGGCTCTGGCTTCACAAAACTGCAGATAAGTTCCCTATGACTGTGAAGCCTGCGGCAATCGCTGGCAGTAACAAACTCTGAGTAAAGTGAAGATTCTAAACTCTGGTTTCACACCCTGTTTGTTTTCGCAAGTAGTTTTGTGTTGGATTCGAATTGCATTTGATGAAAAGTTTGCCAGTCACTTTCTAACAGCTAAACACACAGCTTGAAAACGTTCAACTCAAAGGTGTTATTTATAGAGAGCAAACGAAACTCATCATATAACTACAGTTGTGTGCAAAAGTTTAGGCTCCCCTGGCCATACTACAAGCTCCGGTGGATTTTCTAAGCAAAAATAAGAAACACGTCCTCTACAGAAATCACACTTCTGCATTTTAATGCACAATTAGTGTTTATCTGCTGAATTGAACACATGGAACGAAATCATAAAAGGCAGCCTATGCAAACACATTTGACATTTTAATGTTTTGGGTTTTTTTTTTTCATTCCAATATATTAAACTCAGCAAATACACAGACACCTAACTAAAAATTGCAAGAAAAGCTTTATTTCAGCTTGTTCCCTGTAGAGGATGTGTGTTTATTTTCACTTAGAAGCAGCGTTACAACTGACACAGCACTTAATGGTCCAATTTGTCTAGACTTTATCCCATTAGATGCTGCCTCACTAAAGACTGTGAACATGCAAATTAAAAAGCCAGGAAAAAAGCACGTCACAAGCAGCAATGCTCAATGGACTGTGTGATAATACAAAATGTGCCGTTCTGGCGTAAACACATTTGTGGCCTCCCCTGCTGTGAGGCTGCAGGTATGGAATTTGCTGCATGGGATTTCTATTGTTATCTCACTCGAGTTCCTCTGAAGCGCATTCAGCCCTTCTGTGCTGTATCTAAATAAACACTCCCGCACTCTCTGTGCATTAATAATGCATGCCACACCGACGCAGAGTTAAGCTGCCTTAGCTACACATGGTCGCGAATGTGAGACTTAAAGAACACTTCAAGCTTCAAGACTCCAGACATACAGAGCCACTGCCATGACATGTGCAGCCCAGCGTTCATCTAATGCCTTGTTCTCTTCCCTACAACTTATAGTTGAGGGCAAAAGTTTGAACACCCCGGTCAAATGACATGGTTTGTTACAAACTTAATGTCAACATTTAGAAGATCTATCAGAAAGAAAGAAAACGAATAATATGAAATGTGGCAAAACCTTTCTACACACCAGGGGTGGTAGTAGCCTAGTGGGTAAAAACACTTACCTGTGAACCCAGTGACCACAAAGTCACAGGTTCAAACCCCTGTTTATTACCACGGTGTCCTTGTGCAAGACACTTAACCCTCAGTGTCTCCGGGAGGGGGGGCCGTCCCTGTAACTAATGACTGTAAGTCGCTCTGGATAAGAGTGTCAGCCAAATGCCCCCTTTGCACCACATTTATTTTTTTCTATTATGTTACATTCAGCAGATAAACAGGAATTGTGCATTGAAGTGTGCAGGAGTGGTTCTCTATAATTTGCCCAGGGTATGCAAACGTCTGCACTTGACTGTGCCAAGCTCACCTTGGTAGACATAAACTGGCCATTTCATTAGAAACCCCTGCCTTTCTAGTGAACAGTTAGAGACTGACGATGCGAAAATTGTGTGAGACATTTTCAGACTCATCAGTGGTCATTTTCTGACCACAGAGCCAGCGCGTGTCATGTCAGAGATCCTGCGGTCAGAAACCCCTTAATAAGGACATTTGCTGAACTGTGCTGCAATAGATGGGCTGAGACCTGTAAGTGTACACCTATAGAGAAGTGTCGCCTAGAGCTTGTAAATACCTTGGGCTATAAATATTAAAAGATGAAGGAAAAGCAGGCCTGTATAATAATGCTTCACGTCCTGGCATAAACCTGCCACTTATCATTTGACAGAAACCCAATAAGCTACAGCTTGTATTCTCACTCATGGATGTATCTAGAACTTCCAGAAGACACCAGAATTTCCTTCTTGGTGTCACTGGTCCCACCCACTGGCCATCAAAATGTGAATGGTCACTTCCTGATTATGCTGGTGGTTAATCTGACGCAGCAGGACTTCTTGAAGGCCTGACCAATGGGGGGGGGGTCACTTATATCTACATAGATACAACAGGGAAACACTGATCAGATCATTTTTCATTGGGTGTTTCAATTGAACTCTACAGTATAAAACTGTAACAGTTATTTACAGATTTACAAATCTTTAGGCCTTCAGAAAAGGTCTATAAGGCCCTGAGGGTTCTCCTATGCTATACTGTGGACTATGAGACGGGTGGAGCTCCCAGATTGGATTTTGGGAGTACAAGGTAGGGGCCTCCAATAAAGAGGCCAGTGAGTGGAAGTACAAAGTAGTGGTTTCTAATAAACTGTAAAGTCATTGTGGTTAGTAAGCAACTTCTTGTTCTGTTGGTTTTTGTTGAGCTGTCTTCTTCGTTAGAAAACCCTGAGAGGCAGATTAGGAATCGTTCCTTGGTCTAACAGTTAAACAGATTCTTACAGCACTAGATTATTACGTTAAATCCAACTGCAGCAGTAAAACACATTGCGACACACTGTTTGGGCCTCCAGGATTTGGGTTTGAGAGCCCTGCAGTCAGGATCACAAAACGGACCTAATTTATTCCTTTATGCAAACACTGTTATTTGGAGCGTGCTTAAGGTAGCAGGGTGGGAATACCGAAATGCTCGCGGTCTTTTACGCTCAGTACAAAACTTTCTACTTAAACCAGAAACCCAACGAGCTCAAGAAGTTCCAGCCCAGATTTCAAAACGCCTGCGCTCCAGGGGGAGAAATAAACGTTCTGGCTCCAAAGTTTCCAGGCTAAAGGTATTGAGCCATAGTTGTGAAAGTTAGTACAAAATGGTATGTTATTATTGACACATGCTCTGCTGCAGTTAACGCAAAGCCAAAGCCAAGTCGCTCTCGCCATTTTATTCTCCCACAGGAGTCTTGACACACACCATCAATCTGCAGAGCTTTTTAAAACCTGCAAAGCCGCCTGTTCCTGCACTTCTCTGTGTGATTTTCAATCGCAGCTAAGCAGCTGTTTGATAGCGTCTGGTGAGAGATCTATGAATAACCTGAATTGTATTGCAGCTGTGTGTGTGTGTGTGTGTACGTGTGTGTGTGTGTGTGTGTGTGTATGTATGTGCAGACGTGTCAACCTCTCCTGGGCACTGATACTGAGTTTAATATGGAAGGCTCTGCAGATGTGTTGTCTGGGTTTGTTAAAAAAGAAAAAAAGGGTCCTCGGGATTAAACTCACGAGTTCCTGATCACAGGGCGAACACCCTAATCACTAGGCTACCAGGTAAAAGCTGTAATGGTCTGTAATATAAAAAAATATATGAAATTAATGATATAATTGTCTTTTTTTGTTTACTATATGCAGCTATTAAAAATCATGTCTATGGAACTAGTAAGCTATTTTGCTTTCTAGCAGTCAGTACTACGTAACACCAAACTGATGACAGTCTAAGATCAAATAACCCACCATTACTCATCGCCGCCCTCGGAAGGTGTCATTAACAAACAGGAAATAAGCGAACTTCGCTCACATCCGTATGTTTTGCATGTTTTTTTTCAGTTTTTTCGTAACATTTAATATCTGCGATCAGATGTTCATATTATAATTGGAACGACTTTTGTGTAAAGTGACCATACGTGAAAACACCGAACGCGTGAACAGCAGGAAATTCATTCTCTGCATTTAATCCGTTCACCAAGTGAAGCAGTGGGCAGCTAGCGATACAGCACGCAGGGAGCAGTGTGTGGGGATCTTGCTCAAGGGTACCTCAGTGGTGCCACTAGCAGTCCTGGGATTCAAACCCAAAACCTTCTGATCGCAGGGGCCACTCCCTAACCACTTGGCCACCAGCTGCCCCGATGATAAAATACATTATTATTGGTAATAATATACATTTTTGTAATCGTTTGTAAAAATATACGTTTTGTTTTGTAGGAACATATGTCTAGGCATCAACTGCACTATCAATATCTAGTTTAGAACCAACATTTGAGCATGTAAGTATAGAGCTTTTGATCAGAATGACGTAACATGATGCAATCAGTCAGCTGTATACAAATGTATGACTTCACCTGATAAATGCTTAAATGTGTATTTCTGAAGCTTTATAGCTTCATGAATATGCCTGACCCAGCTACATGCAACGCTGATGGCGAATGGCCAGCCTAGGTTTTAGGCCGCTCGAGCAGTGAGGCGATTATCAATTTTCCCTGTTTATGTGACTCGAATGCCACACTGGATATGAGGTGACGCCAGCTTCTTTCTGTCCCTGAGGGAAGTGTTAGATAGCAGAGCAGCGGCACCTTATCTAATGCACCTGGCCGTGCACAATACCAAAACATATTTGCATTCAGAAAGTGAAAACCGGGCTGTTAAATATCACTCTGTCAGGAAGTTTTAGCCGCTGCAGGAGATTACTCAGTGTCCTGTCTGTCTCATAACCAAATAACCACATTTGTTCTCTTCCTAATGCAAAGTCTGTTACTCCTTTTCATTGCCCATGCTTGCTTACATTTGACCGGTTTGCCCATTTGACCGGTGTACTGCGTTTGCCTGGTGTTTGGCAGGGGTGGGGATTATTTTTAAAAGGTCCAAATACCTTTTTGATTACAGCATAAATGTATATAAAATCATCACTATTATTCTGAATGTGAACATTAGTAAAAAAAAAAAATAAAGACATTAATCAGGAAAACTGAGTGGACATTTGACAGCTATCGTATGTATGGGAGTACATTAAAAGAGTAGTTAAGCGGAAAACAAACAGAAAAAAAAAACTTCCTTTAGTTTAGATCTAGAGTTACAAAGTTCATGTTATTATCAGACACTCGAGCAAAACAGCCTCCCAAATCTCACCCCATTCCAACTGCATCTTCATTAAGGTGGTGCGGACTTGTTGATGTGGTTTAGGACACAGTATGATTTACTGTGAGCTATGAAAATAAACACAGCTTCGCCACTGCAGACAGCATCAGGGCTGCAGAGGATGGTCATTGTCACGAAAAACTTCGACTCTTGAGGTGGTCTGTGGAAAACAGACCTGTCTAAACAAAGCCATCTAAAACAGATGCCTGATGCATTCAGCAACATGGTGAAGTTCATTATTAGAGCTCACAGTAAGTCACAGTGAGTCCTAAAACACATCCGCAAGTCCGCGCCACCCTACTGAAGAGCTGCGTGGGTTTAGACGTGGTTTTGGGAGAGTATTGAGCTCCAGTGTTTGTTAACAACACTAGCCCCAGCACTAAATCTGGACTCTGAACGTGTCTTGGCTGATCGACTTTATCTAGGCTAAGGGGAAGATTGTCCAAACTGGATTTCTTGCTGAACTGTTCCTTTACTGTATGAGACAGAGAGTTTGACTCATATCTAGTCAAAGCTGCTTTGTTTTGTTGTGGAAGTTAAAGCCAGCGATGGCAGACCTTCAGAGTCAGAGTAAAACAAACACAGAGTTACTGAGTCAGTGTGTTAGAGAGATAAAAGCACAGCCTGTGAAAACAGTCTCAGCGTGCTAGCCGGTGAGTAGGAGAGACCAAGTTAGTCCACATTAGTCAGAGAAAACACAGAGAGGAAAATGTTACCTATGGACACCATGGACATGGAGGATGATCGACACCGTGATGGCCGAGATTCCCTGACCTGTTCAAGGTCTGCTCACAAATGTACCGCTTTCATAGCTAGTGCTGGACGCTGGACAAGAATCACAGGACGCTGGCGAAAATCTCTTTCGCCTGAACGAGTCCCTGTAACTTGCAACTCACTTGAATGAAGAATTTAGAATTCATTCCGAATGGTTAATATATTTATGTGAATGAATGGTAACAATGTTAGACTAAATTGAGTGTAGTAAACGTGTATATGAGGCAGCTATGCTCTACACCTATCCTCTACTAGTGTAAATTTCACAAACTCACTGTTTTCCTCCAGAAAGAAATAGGATGAAAAGATTACATGAGCTGTGCATGTTGGCTGAGGTAATCTTCGCTATAACTAATGGTTCATCATTTCTGAATGATGCGTAATGCTACGAGGTGCATCCCCACCATTAGTGGAGTTATGTCGCTGCTGTTTCCAATCCAACAAGGACAGAGAGTTTAAAGTGACAGCTGAACATCATCTAAAGAAACATAATTCTTGTATCATTAAAAATAATTTTAAACTACAAATACATTCAATCATTTCTAACAAAATGGCTCACATGTATCATTTAAAAACGGCACTTTCCAACACTGTATTGTCAAACGTCAAAGCAGTAGCCAAGAAAGAACGCTTTTGTGTGCAGAGCATGGGTAGACCATCTCACTCGGAGTGAGTTAAGAATGTGAATGGACTGCTTTTGAGCCCCAGCAGCAGTAGTGGTGGTTAGGACAAGGCCAGACCAAGGAGTCACTGATTCCATTTTTCCTGAGCTCTGGGAGATTTAGCACTGTGTGTGGAGCAAGCTGTTAGAAATGCAGACACACATTCACACACACACTGGTCTTGCAGGCATGCCACCAGGGGACGAGAGGAGAAAGGGAGCTCGAGAGAGAAAAAGAGAGGGAGAAAGTAGACATTAAGTGAAAGATGCTGAGGGTTCTACCAGGAAAGCTGGATAAAGAAGAGGTCCATATACACACAGTAAGACACACACATACACACATGCAAACAGATATTTTGTTTTTATATGTTTTATATGTTTTCTTTTTTTTCTTTCTTTTTTTTTTTATATATATATAGATATGTATGGGGCTGATTTACCTCTAGCCCAAGCTGTAGATTCACACAGCCTGTCTGTAATGCTGTATGTAGTGAAACTTATAGTGAGACATAGTCTTCAATATTATTATTAAAAGGTTTGGCCGTCTGCACATTTTAATTATTGTTTATTGACTGGATTTAATACTCTGGAAAGACATATGTTAAAACATTATATAATCCTATATTTTGTCCAGAAAATATATAAAAACAAACACATCACACCAAAAACACACACATTCACACACATTCTTTCTCATGGCAGCAGTGCAAGCAGGTAGTAGTGCAGCATCAAGTCACAACCAAGACAGCATGCTCCTGTTCTCAACAAACAAATAAACAGAATAAATAAATAAATAAATAAATAAATAAACCCCAAAACTATCCATAAATGTACAAGGCAATTCAAGGAATCCAATTCTGTCCCTCGTTTGATCAATACAAATGAAACTCAGATTGACTTTCTCTCTAAAAGTAGCATTGATTGGAAAGCCGTTTCTCGACTAGCATAGCAATATAAACCTTCTCAGTGAGAGAACAAGGTTGGCTGTAAAGGTATGCGTTGTTATAAACAGCATTACGAATGTAATTTACACAAGGCTAATGTAGCTAACAGGTAATCAGAGGCGGCTGGTATGGATGATCTAGCAGGACTAAGGCCTCCCTCTCTCTAGAAGAAAAATACCATACATTTGTAAAATAACAATTTTAAGGTTTAATGGCAATAGCAAGGTCAGTGCATTAATGCTCATTTCTGTTAGTGCTGTTATGTAGTTCATTGTATCAATTATCAGCAATACATTAAGAGCTTGAAAATCTGAGGCGTATATCTTTTTGTAACAGACATTTAACAAGTCATGTTGTCTTATGCCTTCTAAAAATGCAGGTCTGCTAGGAAATGCACTATACTTGCTCTGTTAGCTGGCTGTTATTTGTTAAGTAATGATACATTTAAAAATGATCAGTTGGCTGCTGGTTGGAGTTGAGATAGGGCTCTCAAATCTGGAGCTACCGTGTGTTACAACTGGTATTTCATCAAGCTAGAGACAGAGAGAAAGAAAGAGAGAGAGAAAGAGAGACAGAGAGAAAGAAAGAGA
>JBBIGA010000106.1:6506131-6516830 GCA_037576975.1 Alestes dentex | reverse complement strand
ACACATATATATATATATATATATATATACACAAATATAACTCTTAATCTATACATTCTACATAGATTTTTGTTTATTTTAGGAAGGTAAATGAAGGTAAACGACCATGCAGTTTTCTTCTTGCAAAACTGGATGAAACAATACCTTTTTTCATTAAATCCTAAATTCAATATTTCTTCTTCTGCAAACCGATGTGGTAGCAATTAAAACACAATTCTACAAAAATTACAGCATGCTTTTGCTATTGCCGGTATTAAATGGGTCTTCCATTGGTTAACTTCCCTTGTCTAGATGTTTTGATTACTTTGGGAAATCATACACCTGGAACGACCTACCTTAGATAAGACCATGAGCTTCACGACAGACATACACGCGCTTCAGCAAACACTGAGGCCCTGAGCACACAGCTGCTCAGAGTAAGGACACACACTTATTCACCCCACACACACACACTCCAGTCTGCTCGGGAACACAATGCACTCACAGAACCCTGCCTGCTCTCTGCTTTGCTAAAGAAAACATGGCTTTCTGCCTCGCATTCACGGTGTGATTCAGCCAGCCCTGCTAAATCGAGCACTGTGAAGAGAAAGAGCAAGGGAAATGACAACCAGTTTATCACGAAGCTATTCTACCTTCCTTAGCGCCTTAAACTCCAGCCTTATTATTCAGTACGTCATGATCCATTATTCCAAGTGCCGCAGGTGCTGTAGTAATGTAGATTCAACTTTTAGCCACGTATTAAGGCCTTTTTGCTTTTGTTCGCCTTTGTGTTTTGCATGATCGCGTAACTTTTGACGGGAAAATCAGTTATGAAAGTCCCATAGTAAAAGAAACGTAATAATATGAAGAAAATGAGCGTGGAACTTAGTAGCAAGTAATAAACATGAAACCGACAACTGTTTTCAATAAACAAGCTCTCATTTCAGACCATTTAAACCATTTTAGATGTGTTTTTGAGCTTACTTCGCTGAAAAGAAACAGCTACAACGATCCCATCTGAAAAGAAAGTAATGTGTCCCCAAAACTTTTGACTCGCCGCAATGTACTACACTTGGGAACCGGCTGAGACTGCAATAGCAGTGCAAAGGCTAAAGGAGACATCACGGCTGCGGAGAACAACATTACACCCTCCTCATTTCCCTGTAAAGCTGCATTTAAGCCGCACCTTGGCAGCTCCCGGTCTCATGAGAAGAGCAAACAGAAGAGAGAGAGAGAGAGAGAGAGAGAGAGAGAGAGAGAAAGAGAGACAGGCAGAGAAGGAGAGCAGCTGCTGAGTGGATAAAGAAGGCGAGCACAACACTGAGAGAGTGTGTGTGTAGAACACAGCCCCAAATCCCTGCTAATGTCTCCCGGCAGGCCTGGGATGTGAGGAGCCACTCTGAGAGGAAAAACAAGTGAACTATTAAACAACTGCTTCATCTGTGCAGCTTTACTCGTCCGCCTCCACACTCCATCCGTCCTGCTGCAGTCTCCAGCTCCGGCACAAGATGCCGAACCGCAGCCCCGGCAGAGCGAAACCTTTGTAAAATGCAATAAATGGGTCAATGTCAGACCATTTTAGAGCTTATTAACCTTTTATGACCAAACATCATCCACGCCAAGACATCTTGAATAACTCTGCAGTCGTTCGATATAAGCCAGTGGTCTTAGAGGGCAGCTGTTCAGACCCCTTCAGTGGTTCCTCCGCTCAAACACATTGGATTCAGCTTGTTTGTTGACGGCTAGGTTTAGTGGGTATGTCTGAGCAGGAAACCACCAAGACGTGAGCTGTGCCTCCTGGATATAAGCTGAAATTTCTGCCCCTTGTTCTGAATTATTTCTAGCTGATAGTCAGTCCAGACTACGGCCACACAATCCTGCAGGGATGGCATGTGCATTGGGATTTCAAGGAAAATCCCTGGAGATCTCCTCCGATACTCGAGTACAAGGTCTTGGGTAAAATGACCCAGTCAGTCTACCTGTATTACACTGTAATGACACACATGTAAGATGGGAAATTGAACAAAATCGTACTTAGCAAAAGAGCTTCTGCCTAGTACCAATATTAGCCATTTTAAGGTTTGGAAACAAGGTTAATCAGCTAATGATCTTTTCTCAATGTTATTAACCAGTTACTCAGTGTGCTTAGTTGTGTACGTGGACCTACACAATTGTTAGTTGCACATCTAAACTACCCTGTAAAGAAGAGCACTAACAAGCTTTACAGTCAATTTTGGCAATTCAATTAAATTTTTTTCCCATATGCGTCTCCATGATTTATCATTACATTACATGCTGCTACTTTACTATGTTCACATTACAGTAAACCCCTGCTTATCACGGGGGTTACGTTCCAAGAGCACCAGCGTATAGTAAACCCTAAATACGCTCCCGAATATGCTCCCAGAACGCTTTCATTTCATTTTAAACTCAGCTTAATACATAAGCGTTAAAGAAAATGTAAAGGTAAACCCGTATCCGTACTGTACCGTTTACACTGAACTGCTGTCACAGTGCAAGAATGTAAAATACCGATGTTACCCCTGTATAGACTGTACTGTAATTCATGCACGCACGTTTTCTTTGGTATAAGCAGGTAAATACAGTAATGAGGATATCTGCAGTTTCCGCGCAGTTTCCGCGCTAGTGCCCCTCTTACCACAATTATTAGTTCGGTCCTCAGAAAAAAATCAGTGAGAGACTGAAGCTGCGACCGCTGAACCGCGATTAAGCGCCGTTTTCTGTGCTTTGTTTACAATACTCTTTACATTCCTCTACTTACATTGCTGCGCTAACGTGACACAATGCTCTTTAAACATCCCCCTTGTACATATGCTCTGCCAGAACTGCTGCTACACTTAACTTATAAATTAAACCACTTTTATATAACTTTTATAAACACTCTCATTTAGCTTATATATTTTACCTTTGACTTGTTTGAGTTGTTGTACTTTTTTCTTTTAGATCTGTGTTTTTAATTTAAATTGTGATTTTAAAATGTTACTTATTTTATAGCTGACTGACTATATATGACTGACTCAGAGGACACAGACCACCTATTATCATGTAACATAGACTCAAGCTACTGTCAATTTGTGACATAACTGTCAGGACAAATCCTTATCGCTTGTTTGTACATAATCTGAAATATCACCTGCACCTTACATTGAGTGAGCTCGTCATGACTAATGGACCAGTAGAAACGCTAGAGTTGCCATACAATGGCAATAGAAGGTTTTGCAGAAATACAGTTGTTTATTAGATTTTGTTTGGACTGTACTGTCATTCTAAGTTCTAAGGTGCAACAGGCAAAAGGTGTAAACAGATCTGACCTTTTGACGGCTGACCCCAGGTGTTCTAAGACTTGTTCATATGATTCACTGATTGTAATCCAAATCCAACACTGTATGATTTACTGGAGTGTGGCTTTCAGAGTGATGACGGCTCAAAAAAGAACGGTCAGCTGTGCACCATTCATTACTGAGGGACTGATGGATAATCTTACATAATCCGCAAAATGAAAAACTGATTGCTAAACACATCAGCCTCTTCTCAGCTTTGGCTGAAAATAATTCACTGAGGGCAAAAACAGCCAAGACACAATTAGAGGCATGCTTAGTGAACGCTAACGAAATGTGCCCGTTTCATTTTTGCCCACTAGATACATATGTGCCATTGTACAAGTCATACCCTATATATATATATATATATATATATATATAAGCCTTTTCTTAATTATGGCAGATATTCAATTAAGTCAATGAAATCAAATCAGAGCCAAGGGGAGTGGGAGGAGAGTCCTTCTGCTTATTTAATCCTGTCAACATTATTCCTCCGCTATAGTCACTCACTCGCTTCGTTTAAATCCCTCAGAATGGGGGTTAATGCCCATGCCAGAAATTACCATCTTACTCGGCTTTAGGCAAATTGAACAAAACATTTACCTCAAATGAAAGCCAAGGCCGAGGAAGGAGATGGGGGGGTGGGGGGGCTACTACTCCATAAAATTGCCTCGAAAGCTTATGTGTAATTCACAGCGTCCTAGAGTCAGTCTACATTAGGCCCTGACCTCTGAAGGATTGGGCAATAGTGAAAAATGCCTGGTGAGGACTAATAGCATAGCAGAATCCAGCTCAAAATGTCACACAATAGAGAAGGATTCTCACTACCGTACAGTTAAGTGAATTCTATTGCAGCTTAGTTGGAGGCTACCTAGGTTTGGAACACATGCATAAACATTAAACCATGTATTTAAAGAACAATACTTGAGTATTCATTAAAAAAAAAAAAAACTATGTTGAAATACAACACCATGAAATGCTTCATTTTGTGCACAGTTAGGGTGGGCGATATGACAAATACATCGAACAATCGAGAGAACACAACTGGCTTTGATCTCTCTATGGTGCTCCCTCTAGTGGTGTGTGGAGGAATCTCCAAAATAGGTTTAAAAATGACATAATACCATGAAAAGACACATTAAAATGCACTATCCATTAAATCATTGCAATGGAATGAAAAATTCTATTTAAATACGTTTACCCTTCTCTGTACTACTTTTGTCTCGGTTCTACCTGTTTACAAGTAACACACTGAACTATTACATGTATTATCTGTTATAAGCCAAATTGTGATGCTCTGTGTTTGTGTGTATAAGGCGTTACGCCAGCAGCTGGTGGCCTGGTGCTGAGGGAGTTGCCCCTGCAATCAGAAGGTCATGGGTTTGAATCCCAAGACTGCCGGTGGCACCACTGAGAAATCCTCACGCAAGGTACCGTACCCACACACTGCTCGCCGGGCGCTGTGTTCCTGGTTCACTTGGGTGAAGGATTAAATGCAGGGAACCATTTTGTGCGGTTGACACTATACGGTGTGTTCATGTATGACAAATGTACACTTGACCATGCCTTTGGCAGACAACAGTCACTAATGAATTCTAAGTACAAAAGAAATTCCAGTGCAAACTGTGAACAGCTGAATAGGGTAGGCCTACGAAATTGCATTATAACGTCCTTAAAAAGGTGATAACTGGAGGTCAAAATATTCCGAGGTGGTACCCTAAGGGGCTAGATGGCCCTCCCTCCCGCACCACAGTGATGGCAGTTGTGGCAGTTAGAGTTGACGGTCCGTGTTCTCCTCCAAGCTGAGTTTGCAGCGTTTGAAAATGATTCACATTTTTCCTGCATCCTTTAAGAACGGACTGTTTATTTGCTGTCTAATATATCTCACCCCTTGACAGGTGCCACCTTAACAAGATAATTATTGTTATTCACTTCACCTGTCAAAGGTTGTAATGTTTTGGTTTTTTTTGATCGGTGCACACACGCAGACACATACATACAGACACACACACACACCTATGTGTAAATACCCACATATCTGAATCCAAAAAGTACCCAGATAAAGATTTTAGCATGTATTGCAGTATATGTAATATCCATATAGAACTTTACTGATATTGCTGGCAATTCTTTCCCACATAAAACGTAGTACTGTGCAGTTTCCTGCTTTCCTGCACACCTGACTGTCCAGGCCATGGTTAAGCTGAACTGGGAGTGTTAATACAGAGAGAAAACCTTAGACCTCGTCATGTTTCAGGATCTGGAGAGTTCAGTGACAGTAAAGTGCAATAAATGTAGCATTTCCTTTCCCAGCAGTTTTCTATACTGTTTCTGGGTGTGTTCAAAGTGAAACATGTTCTTGCTGGATGAGAGAGACTGATATCTCCTCCCTGCAGACGAATCAGCAGGGGGGATGAGTTTCGCATCCTGAAGGGGATTCACTCTGCCGCAGCAGGATCCCTTTCTGTTTCTTAACTCTTTGCCCCCCTAGCCCTCGCGAGAAGGAGACATGGGACATTACAAAAATATAACCCGGGTCCTGGAGTATCCACTATTGTACACACTTTTGTGTTTTCTTCCACTTACTCATTCACTTCAGCTCAGGAATGGACTGAAAATTAAATGCTTAGTTGCATCAGGTGTGCTCCATGGCCAGGGTTGGGACTAGTCTAAGCACTGAATCCCACCATTACCTTAACCCAGGAGGACCCAATGCCCGGAGGGACCGTGAGATGGAATCTCTGCAAGTGCACAATTCTATAGTGTTTGCCAAACTGACATGCACAAATAATAAATATCATTTAAAAGAAGTTTTTATTAAACTAAGAAAGTTGAGTGATCTCAAGTTGCATTAACTTTTAAAAGCTTTAAAAAAAAAATAACCTTCATTATTTGTCTGTCTGCTATTATTTGATTAACCAAACTAAATGAAACTTCTTCGGCCGTCTTTGGTTCCTCTCTGTTATGTCCTGGCCACTAGAGGCCGCCATGTTGGGCTTTAATTTTGACACGTGTGGGTGTGTTCCCCAACCAATAACAAACATCGCTTATTACTTAAACCCTGGCCGTCTTATCATTAAGGGTTCACAGTCGGCCGGGGTTTAAGTAATAAGTGATGCTGGGTTTTGGTTGGTTCCTGTCTGTGTTATGCATATATTTACGCTCCCCTCTGCCCTGTCTGTTGGTCAGTCCGCCCTCACACTACCCTCACACCTTCCTTATGTGTGTACCAGTCTTCGGTGTTTTGGTTAGTGTTTTGGCCCTCGAGCCTTCTTTGAGTTTATGAAATAAAGTTCTGAAATAGGAATCTGCACTTGCGCCGACGTGACACTCCTCCATTTTGCAATAAAATCACATCTCATGTTTCCTGTAGTATATTACAATCTATCAGAAGAATCAGTAGGGTGATGTAATATTTCATAATATTGTCTTCAATTCTTTCTTGCCATAGTCGATCTGCTTGTTTGTTAATCACTGCTGCCCTGGTTATATTTCTTTAAACAATTCAAATAAGCGAAACTGACATAAACGCTTCAAATACTGACAAATGAACATGGGAACAAGCGTAAATCACATCAAAGACAAAGCAGAGATACATGCAACAATCTGCAAACAAGTGAGTGAACATAGCAATACTGGCTATAAGCTAGAGGCTAAGGGTAGATCCTGCTTAGCCAAAAGCAACTACAGGAATGTGTATTTGATGTTTCAACCTTATTTATTTCGAACTGCAATACACACACACACACACACACACACACACACACTCAGATCTGTCTCTCCTGAAGACTAATAGTGCTCATCACTAGCAGCC
Source organism: Alestes dentex (assembly GCA_037576975.1). Taxonomy (NCBI): domain Eukaryota; kingdom Metazoa; phylum Chordata; class Actinopteri; order Characiformes; family Alestidae; genus Alestes; species Alestes dentex. The sequence continues at coordinate 6,509,696 of JBBIGA010000106.1, read as the reverse complement.
AGGTGCACCATTCAACTCCACTTGCCCCCTCCAGCTACACAATCCAGCCAGATTTGTGGCTTTCAAGTGCAGTGCAATAGAGTGAGATTTGTGGCTGCAGCAGGAATGTGTGTGTGAGTGTGTGTGTGTGTGTGTGTGTGTGTGTGGCTGTAGGGGTAAAGGCTGGAACAGTTGGACATTGATTGCATGGAGAGAACTGCTACATTAAAGTGGGCCTCAATCTTAGCAACTTAAGAGTGCTAAAGTGTCTTCTACTGGTTTATAATAGAAGTAAAACACACACACACACACACATTATGGTCTCTCTGGGCTCTGGAGGACAACTGCCTTTGACAGAATGGGTAGACGCGTGAGTGTTTGAGTGTGTGGTGTATGTAAATGCTGCTGTGTTAGCGTGTTAGTATGGCATTTGTTTCTTTATGGGAAAATGTCCCCAGCGTCAGGAACACCAGAAAATCGGTAGAAGTGAGGACATTTTGCTGGTCCTCACAGGGAAACATATTGTTTACACCAAAACTCAACTCTACCATCCTGGAGACATTTGGTCCACACACACACACACACACACACACACACACACACACAAACCAAACTGATGACTTTTTATCCTCTGTATCCTATCTATAGCACACCTCTATAATAAATCCCAGCAGTGAGTGAGAGCAGAGCGTGGTGTTTTTCTGCAGAAGCAGACAGAAAGTAGGCCACTTACACTGTTAAACACTCCGCCGCTCTCAGTTCACACTCTGTTTACCCTGCCACGGGAAAAGCTACCGAATACAGTGACACCAAATCAACACACTTCTTTTTATAACTTCATCTTCTTATACAAGAAGTTAAAGCACAGCTCGTAAAAGCCTCGGGCCTGCACACGTCGCATGATGGGCACAGGCGCATGTAGCACTGAGAGGGACACATGGGTGACCTTGGGATGATCCAAAGGAAAACAACACAGTTTCTCTGTCCACTGGATGAAAGTGATGAAACTACTATACTATACTATAATATTTTAACATGAGTTTGTGAGCTTCTAACAAACATGATAGAGAGCGAGAGAGAGAGAGAGAGAGAGAGAGAGAGAGAGAGAGAGAGAGAGAGAGAGAGAGCAAGAGTAATGAGAAGAAAACAGAGAGATGGAAGAAGAGTGAGACAGAGAGAGAGGGATAAGAAAGAAAGAGGGAGGAAAAAATGAGTGTGAATGAGACGGAAGAAATAAAAAGAAAGAAAGAAAGATAGACAGCAAGACGAGAGAGGAGAGGAGAGATGGGATGAGAACAAGATAAAGAGATAAAGAGAAAGAGAGAAAAAGAAAGGCTTAGGGAGACAGAGAGAATAAGTGAGAATAAGAAAAGGAAAACAGAACAAAAAAAAAAAAAAGAGAGGAAGAAAGCGAAATGATAATCTGCCTAACACATATGTGCATGCACACACACACACACACACACACACACACACACACACACACACACACACACACACACACACACAAATACCCAGTGACAGAGCGAAAGAGAACATTTCTGCTGGACAGAAGAGATGAGCCCACAGGGACGCACAGTATCACAACACACCCACTGTGGCGCAGCAGTAAAAGATTTATGAAATGACTTTGCCCCCAGTGCAAAGTATCGACAGAGGAGTTAATGGTGTAATTACTCTAATAAGGCTAGAAAAAGAGAAAATAGGAGCAAACATGAAATTAAAGAAAAAAATGAGGGAATTAGAGAAGAGATTGTTTTGCACAAAAAAAAAATAAAAAAAAATTCCAGCCTCTACATTTTGAACATCGTGTTCTTGTTCTCAAAACAAAAAAGTCCTGATCAAAACATGTTCATTCAGAAGGTAAACTGAATGTAAAAGTAATTTATTACGAAACTAACAGCAGTACAGTGTGAGCTGCTGTTCTTGGGCTACAGCACTATGTGAAGTGTGTAATCAAGTGTTTAATGGTGAGGAGCTTCACTTCAGTGCGTTTGGTCTCTGAAAGGCTGTTCCAACAAACAGAGAAAGACAAGAGAAGACCACAAGACAAATCCAACACGACCTGCTCCTGGGGTTAATCTGTCACTAGGGGCTTCAAATCTGAAACATTAGCCCTAATTATAATCCAAGGTCAAAATAGGACCATCGTTTAGGGCAAAATAACATGTATGAATTATCAAATTATTTTTGTGCAGTTATTATGAATCAGATTCAATCAGATCAAATTTGCTACCTAGGAAAGATTATTCCATTCAGAAAGCAGTGTTATAGCTTTACATCAACTGTACCAACTGTAGCCTGTTTTGAAAAGCTGCTAAAAACTGCACTATTCTCCTCTGCCTTCTTTAATAGAGCAGCACTTCTACTGCACTTCCAGTCTTCTTGGACTGATTTTCTAGGGATCCCTTTATTTCTTCAATGTATTTTTGTTTTATTTAATTCTACGGCATTTGTGTATGATAATGTGCTTTATAAATAAACTTGACTTGACTTGACTGAAGAGCTTTTAAAGTTATTTTGGAGCATTTCTATTGGTCGGTTCAGTGTGAAGGTTTCATGCAATGTGAAGAGTGGCTCTTGTATTTAAATGATGTCCAAATATAAAAGAAAAGACACATACATACATACATACATGCGTACAGCCGGTGGTCTAGGGGTTAGTTGCCCCTGCAATCAGAAGGTTGTGGGTTCAAATCCCAGCTCTGCCAGTGTCAACTCTGAGGTACCCTTGAGCAAGGAACCGTCCCCACACGCTGCTCCCCAGGCGCCCCTTGTTGGTGGCAGCCCCCTGCTTCACTTGGTGAATGGGTTAAATGCAGAGAAAGAAGTTCACACTGTGTGCTGTGGTGTGGTGTGTTCACGCGTGACTCTACGGGCCCACTTTATTTCTTTTAAATGGTTTAAACCCTCCACTCTTGTAGCCTCTTGCTCTTGCTCTCGTTTACACAGCTTGAGCGTTCTTTCGAGGGGACCTGGAGCTTTCCACTTTGCTGTTGCATTTCTTAGCTTGCTGCTCATTGATTTATTTACAGGTCTCATGAGCACCGTTCAGTATAGTCGGCTGAACACAGGGAGGGGTATCAAGAACCAGTACTGAACTGGTACCAGTTTCTGAATGGTCAACAGCGAAAAATGGATAAGCTCCCGGCCAAATGGTGCCGCTATCTGTATTTCTACAAAATGCATGCGTCCTAACATAGACAGACATTTGCAGTGATTGCCGCTCCTCCATTACATACACAGGAAGCAATTTAGCTTGTTGTTTATAAAACAAAAAGTGATTAACTGTTCACATATTTTATGTAATGCCTTTCGTTTTTGCCAAATTATGGAGAGCAGTAATAATAACAGTATCAATAGATGTATCAGTAAAATCCTAACAGTTCTCAAATCTTTATCTGAGCACATTAAGTTTGATAGACCTAATCGTTTTGACTGTGTGTAGCAAATTAAAACGATCAAATTAAATGAAACCTGATCGCGGTGAATTTTTATTTAATCTGGGTACAGTTCGTATTTTCAAGTCAAGATCAAATAAGATCATTGTGGGATCTGAGGTTCACACCCCACTTAAGAAAAGACA
>JBBIGA010000106.1:6472472-6491131 GCA_037576975.1 Alestes dentex | reverse complement strand
GCTAATCCGACCCGGGGAGAGAGAGAGAGAGAGAGAGAGAGAGAGAGAGAGAGAAAGGGTCTCCTTGTGATAAGTGTACTGAGAGACTGGGGGTATATTTAACAAAAAATGAATGAGAGTGGACAAAATGTTCTTCAGTATCAGCCAAGACTGATATGAGCTGGACAGTTCTAGATAAAACTGTTGAGCTTTACTTTGGTTGTAGCGAGGGGCTAAATGAGTCAGAATCACTTAGAACAGCATTCCACCAACCCCTAAGTAACGAAACAACTAATCTAGTCTAATTGCTTGTCTCAACTAGTCTAATTTCGCAACACTGTTGCCAAATTTACTTTGATATGTTTAATAACCTGATCTAACAAAGTAAAAAAATTAAATGAATGTCCCATGTTAACATGTCCAAATATGTTCATTAGATTGCATGATATTTAAGCTAGTGGCCTGGTGGTTAGGGAGTTGCCCCTGTGATCAGAAGGTCGTTGGTTTGAATCCCGGGGCTGCCAGTGGCACCACTGAGGTTCCCTTGAGTGAGGTACCGTCCCCACACACACTGCTCCCCGGGCGCTGTGTTCCTGGCTGCCCACTGCTTCACTTGGTGAATGGGTTATATGCAGAGAAAGAAGTTCACACTGTTCACACTGTGTGCTGTGCTGTGACCATAAGGGTCCACTTTACTTTAGACTGCTAGTTTGATTATTTTGTGTAGCGTAGGCTAACTTGGTGATTTAGCGATTAGCAACCCAAGTCCGTTTCTGCAGTTTTGCTGGTCATGTAAGTTTACTTACAAACTTAAGAGGAGTTCTCCGCCCTCGAAAGTCCCTCGAAGGAATTTCATTTCAGTGTTATGCCACAGGCACCACACTCGCAAGAACACGGTGCGCGGCTGAGGTTGTGTTTTGTTTCCATTAGCGTGAGGTGAGTTGGAGCAGGACTGAGGGATTTCCAGTTCCGTCAATTACAGAAAGATTCAAGCAGGAATAAAATCACCAATCTCCTTGGTAATGCCTTAAATGACAGTCTCCTTGAAACGAATCCAAGAAGTCTGGGGCTTTAGCATGAGCTGATTTGGAAAATATATTCCATAAGGCAGCCACCTATGCTGTGGTTTGACCTAGAGTGCTTAAGGGAAGTCTGTAGCAGTGGCTAGTGTTGAGCTGGCAGCAGGTCAGCGCTCTGGTCAGTTCAGCCTGATTGTGGATTAGCCCACAGCAGCTAGAGGAAGCTGAGGCATTAATCGATCTGACGGTGAGAAGCGCAGGGCCACGCAGTGATGAGTTTGTGAGCGGCTGCTGAAACGGAGAGAGGGAACTGCCCTAATCCCTTGAGTTAATGTAGTGACCACAGTAAGGACTTTATTACTGAGCTCCGAGCAGATCCACTCGGGGGACTTCACCCCACTGAGATAACACACAGAGAAAGAAGCTGAGCTAGTGACTATTCTACAGTAGAGCTCTACACACACACACACACACACACACACACTCCCACGCATATGGTTCTCTCAGCAGTGACTCAACTACTGAAGTCAGCAGAGTCAGAGGAAGCTTTGTCATAAAGATGGAGGATGAAGCTAGAAAAGTTCATTCTAAGTAAAGAACCTTGTCTAAAAGATGAACACCATGCAAGCTGCTTGCCTCTGTCCCTCCCTCAGCGTTGTCTAGGTAATAAAGGTAATGACAGATTTACAGAGGCAAAAACTTCAGCACCACTGTGCTTGATGCACCTGTACCAGTGCCACACTCACTGCCGCGCCGCCATGATGTGTCACTGCTGTACTGAGAATGATCCAGCATCTAATCATAAAATAAAAGAAATATAATACCAGATGTGGGCCTTCGGTGGTCCAAAGGGGTCCAAAGATGTTAAAAATAGCACGGATAAACAAATAGATTTAATAAAACCGAAGGGGCCAAGAAAAATCCTTACTTGGGATAAACTTTAACGTTATGTGGTGGTTTTGAGATGCAAAGCACTTCATATCCATTCATTCCCTCATTCAACTGTTTCTCAAACAGTTTTGGTGCATTATAAGAACAGTGCATCACATCAATGTGTGCTGAATTCTCCAGTGATTAAGTGGAAGAGAAATCTAGTGACAGCATGCAATCCTAGTGAAGGCTTGTTCACTAAAGCGATGAAGGCTGGATACAGAACTGGTAAGCAGTCTATAATTGTACTTTTTTATCATGCTGAATTATTAGAAATTGATCAGAAAAACTCAAAAACTGCTAGATGTCCCCAAACTTTTGACAGCCTCCGTATGTCGGGTGAAACTGAGCACTGAAAAGAGACATACCCCTAAGTTCCATTCTAAAACCATAAACTGTAACAGCATTACTTCATTACACCATTACCCTATGGCCCTGTGGCTCCCTGACTGGAAACTGGACCTTGTCCTTTCTCACGGTCTGAACCTCTATCCTTGGAAAAAACACTCTATCCCACAGTATCACTTACTCACCATGAAGAGAACGTCTATAACCGTGGATAATGGAGTTACACTACAGTACATGGTGTAAGAACACAAAAACGATATGGCCCCAAAAAAAAAAGTGACTAAGATGCAACACGAACTCAACACCCCTCTTAGCCACTGGGCCCTGTCCTTCAAAAAGCAAAACTACACCCCAGAACAACATGGTTTCAACCTGACATCATTCATTTTGCTACCAGAAGCTCCTGTTTAAAAAGTGATCCAGAATAAATGAAATTTAAACATACAGCAGTTACACACGAATAAAACAACTACAGCCGAAGGTACATAAACAAAAACAAAACTGAATTCATGTAATCTATATATTTGATAGACAGATAGATAGATAGATAGATAGATAGATAGATAGATAGATAGATAGATAGATAGATAAATAGATAAATAGGTTCATAAAAACATCCCAGCCTCTCAACATTTAAATTCACTGAACTTGATGTAATTTTAAGATAACTTGTCTGATTTAGGCCAACTGCCATATTTGCATGTTAACAATTTCTAGCTGTCTGTATCTCATTGATGAATAGTTTCTGATCTCAAGACCACTGCTGACCAGTTACAGTGCTTCTGGTGTGAAAGCCAGCAGTGACACTGACTGTGTATTGGCATGGTAGTCTTTGTCCCTGGTCTGAGTGTGTCAGGCATTACAATATTCAGCCAAGAGCGGCTTCATGGTCAGAATCGGACTAATTATGATGGGATAGCCTGTGGATAACAGACGGCTGTAGTCTCTAACTGCACACCAGCGAAGGGGTTTCCAATAAACTGGACCCAGTCTAACTGGACAGAGACACAAACTGTGCCCTTGAAAAACACATAAACCAGGAGAATGTGATTTGGAACTGACACCGCTGCTCTCCAGCCACATCACTCATCTCATTACTGTCCAGGCTCTGACATCAACATCCTAATCAATTACAATGAGCAATGGCTGTGCCTGGCTTAATTAATTCATAACAGAAAAATGACTCAGGCAGGAATAAAATTAAACTTGGTGCAGCCCTCAACGCCCTCCAGAACTAATCTGACGACTTAAAGAAGTGGAAGCTGACAACAGTCAAGCATCCCGCCAAATCCCCCCCCCCCCATAATCCCTCCTTTGATAGGCAACTGTTATTATTTTCTATCTGGGTGCGTCTCAGTTTGTTTACTCTGAGTCCTTTTCCGGACTGGATGACAAAGCATGAACAGAATGGGTGTGAATAGCAGATTTAAAAGCGTGCTGGGACAATGACTGTAATAGTAATAGCTGTAATAACATTTACAATAGCTGTAATAATATGTCCATGATCCATTGCTATGTTTTATTTTAGTTACTTTAACAGTGAGGGGAAATACGTATTCAGACACGTATGTACTTCTAGTGCATACACCCACTTTGCATTTACACACTTGTTGGCCGTTGACATTGTACTGACAAAAAAACATGCAAGAAACATGATTAAGGTGAAGGGGAGCTTCCCAAAGTTCTCACAGACAGCATCATTAAACAAGACTTGAAAGGAAAAGGCTACAGAGCCCTGGAAAAGATCTAAAACACTTTAATCAGTCCAGGGGCTTCAAGAATATGTAAGGGGGAAGTTCATGGAACAACAAGTATTCGTCCTTGGAAAGGTGTGTCAGGTCATCTCTTTGCAAATTTTTGAAACAGTGAGTTCATAAAACGGAGTACAACGGCAAAAGACACCATGTGTGGAAAACTGAAGTGGACATATGCTTTGGAAGTACATTAAAGAGCCAATATGATGTAAATTTGGCAGTAAAAGATATCGATGTGGTTCATAGACTCCTCAAAACCTACCATTTACTCCTCAGTCCATGTGATCCAAAAAAAAAACAGCTTTATCTGCTTTCATATATATCACATATAGACACTACCAGTCAAAAGTTGCTCATTCAACGATTTCCTTTGTTTTTAATATTGGCTGCATTGTAGATTCATATTGAAAACATCACCTATTGCTCTGATGACAGCTTTGCACACTCTTGGCATTTTTTCAGTCAGATTCATGAGGAATCGACCTGGAATGGTATTTAATTAACAGGTGTTTCTTCGTCAAGAGTTCATCAGTGGAATTTCTTACTTTCTTAATGTGTTTGGGATCATCAGTTGTGATGGTAGAGTTAGTTCACAGTTAGTGATCCTATTCGACTACGGTTCTACTCCACATTCTGGCAAGAACCACTTAACTAAGTACAAAGAAACAACAGTCCATCATTACCTTACTACAAAACATATTCTGGTTTGTTTAACTCTCTTATTTGCTCACTGCATAATTCCATGTATTCCTTTTTACTGTATATATGAACGCAGATAAAGCTGTTTGTGCGCTATATATATAAAATATGTACAGTATACAGTATATATAATATATACTGTATTAATATATACACAGATTTCAATATACATATATCAGTCTTAAAGGCACAGTACCAAACAACACACCTGGATGACTGTCAGTAATAAAGGGAGGTTTGAAAATGATCATGTTAAAAGGGAATTTTTGGTGAATAAAAATCACCCAAATGTCCTCATTGGGACATCAAACAAAAACCCGTAGGATGCAGATCTTTAAATAACAAAAGTGTCTGAACACTTGTTTCCTCCTCAAAATCTATATTTTTTGTAAAAACAGCTTCAACTGCTCTGACAACACGCAAATCTACCACTGCACAACAACACGCTGTTAACTTTTCATTCCTGACTCAAGCTACAGTGCATCATTCTTAGATATAAACCTACTCCTATTTTTATACAAATGTAAAAAAGCCTCCGTTATTTATTTTGTGTGTGTGTGTGTGTGTGTGTGTGTGTGTGTAGCTTGGATGTAGCTTCTGAAGTTTTATACAGAAAAGAACATTTATTACGAGCCAAATTAAATGTGATATTTTTCTGTTTTCGTTCTTTCTTTCTTTATTTACAGTCTGCTCATTAAAGCCCGAACAGTGACAGTCACAGATAGCTCTGTATGATAACTAAGGAAAGCAATTATTCTACAATAGCACGGTGGTCCCAGCATGAGACTCTCCAGAGAAAGAAACAGCTTTTAATCTAAACCTACCGCTGTGTGCAAGGGCTGAGTGTGTGCATGTATGTGTGTGTGTGTGTGTGTGTGTGTGTGTCTGTGTGTGTGTGTCTGTGTGGGTATGTGTGTGTGCAAGCACCCTTCTGTGAGGCCCCACAAGTCACTAGGAAAAAAAAAATGAACAGAAAAAAAAATAAGGCACATCTGAAATGACTGTTTTGCATGTGGCAACGGTCATCCAGCGAGCGAAGTGTCAGCGAATGAATATGGATTAGATTCTTGTTACTTTCTCAAGTGTTTTTGACTGAAGGAAGACAAGTTCCTACCTGCAGAGCGAGTCTGCCTAATAAATGACATGCTGTCCCATATTTAAGCCTAATTGTCACATTAGATTCAGTGTTCGTTTCCTACAAACAAGCCCTGCGGTGGAAAAAAAACAAGCTGGAACCTGAGGGGAGGTTTGAATAGGAAATTCTCTCCAGGGGAGCGAGAGTTTCTTTTGGCCACTGTTGCTCTCGGTTCATTAGGAGTGCGGACTCTTAAAAGGACATGCTGGCCGAAATCTAAAATGTCACTATCTGTTACATACATGCCACTTGACATCCTACATCGATGCCACAGCGCTATTTTCCATTTAAAGACCAGGTAGACCCCATCCTGATGACGGATTTTGAAGCTTTTATAAAAAACTGCTTTTGGGGTGGATTTTCAGGAGCAGGATTGGTTGTCGAATGGCAAAGTCTCCGGTTACATTTAATACATTGTAGTACAATACATTTAGTTTGCATTGTCTCAATCAGCTCTTTTCACTTTGAGCACTGCAAGAGAAGAATCACTTTTGGTTTTCTAAAGAACTCTGTGTACTAAATTTGTAACTGTGAAGAAGCTTTCGAAGCCCTTAAAATGGTTCTTTGCCACGTTAATGGTTCTTCCTAGACCGCTTCACATTCGGTGGAGAGTCTTTTAACTTTTATCTGGAAGGTCTTTAAGTTCAACTTCGTCACACATCTCATTCAAATAAGCAGTTCTCAAAAAGAAATATCAGCTGAGAGATTCTTCAGGGAACCGAAAACAGGTCAAAGAACCCGTTCTGTCACCTTCATCTTTACACAACTGACAAAATCAGCCACTAAACGGAGTGGCCAGTATACAAATCCAGAGGAGAGTGAAAAAAGTGATACACATTTAATTGGTTTAAATTTGGTTTTCATTGGTTAAAAGTCTAAATACAAAACAATGCAATTTTACCTCGATAACTATCCAACATTATCCTCTTATAAGCTATTAAAACTGGCTCCTGCAAGTAAACCAATTGAAATTCCTTTTAGGTGTGTTTAGGTGACATTTGCAGTGACACTGTTGAAGAATTTAGCACATTTCACACACACAGATACCAACAGGGGGCCATGCATCAGACATTCCATCACAAACCCATCCAGAGAGATGGAGGGACAGACACAGATCATGACAAATAATCATTAAATAGAGACACTGATGTACTAGTGTAGTAATGGCATTTTAACCATTAGTACTGTAAATCTGTAGGACTGTAAATCAGTGGCTTTCTGACTTGGGCAAATCTTTCACTTTAAGGCACGTGTTGGTGTTCCAGGGATAATTTGCATGATGTGGTTGTGAGCAAGATAAAATGCACCACATTTATACAGTATATACTATGAACTTTTAAAAACTCACTGAAAAACTATGGAACAAAAAAATGCAAAAAATGTACGGAAAATTAAGTGGATAATCAACACAATAGGTAAAACATGAACACAATAAAATGATGGTGAAATGGGCTGACACCCGGTCGGCTATTTGTTACCACGCAGTTTACACTGTTAATGTTCACTGGATGTTGTTTACAGGCTTTATATTTTGGGGTTTTTTTTTAATAGTTTCTGCAATTTCCATGATGCACTAATAAAAGTGTATCGTGGCCTAATGCATCACAATAAAGATGATATATTGTTATATCGCCCACCCCTAACTACAACCTTAATAATGAACCCGTTTGAGCTTCACACATGTGCATGAGTCTTTGAGAGATGGTATTTAGGCAGGAACATAAAAACGGTCTCCAGGCATGATGTCTGGAAAAGAAAAGAATTCACAACCCCACCACCCATCAGGCTACGGGGCAAGCCAGCACTTGTGTTAAGAAAAAGGCACGAACACACACACACACACACACACACACACACAAGAGAAAAAGCAGAACTATTGACAGTCAACTTACAGTCACATATTGCATGAATTTAATGCTACCTTGATATAAAGTAATATCTATTTACTGTTTTTGTACAACAGTCAAAAGCTTCAAAATAGCCACCCTGGCAGATTATCTATTTTACTTCATAGCTGGTTACACTTAGTAACTTCCGATGGCAAACCTAAGTAAAATAATTAAAAAAAACAAATACATTCTATTACTCATCAGTAGCCTTTTAAATGTGTTGGCATCAAGCCAGAATTTAGGCACTCATAAGACTCATGGTGTTTTTATGAGACCCATGGTGCGTCATTAAAATTATTTTCAGCTGTGTTTTCATTTTCTTGACCCAAATGATGAAAACACACCCAATTCACATTCTATTAGTTGTGACACAACAGTGTGGTAACAACCATGATAAATAACTGCGATTAGTTTAAACAAGTGCAACCAGGTGACTCCCGGGCGAACAACTGGAAGTAGGATTGATTAAATGTGTGTTTTACTATAGACTTATTAACAATAAATGACTATTTCCTTTTAAGAATGGCCCAAAGAGTAGTTTTAGTGCCCAACAACGTTTCATTTTTTGTGCAACTTCTTCAAGCCTGTTGGAAAAGTGTCCGGGTGGATTCTCCTGAAACTCTTTGTTAGAGTATGTCTTAAGGGACTTTTTACAATTTTTTTTTTTCCTTGGTCACTCCATAAACCCACTAGTGCTGTCTCGGAGTTCGATATCTCCATGATTATACTAAAACGAGTAAAGTGTGTCTAAATCTTTGACTGGTGGTCGAACAATTCCACGATTGTTTTTCTGAGACCCTTCATGCACTTTGCCAAAAAAAAAAAACAAAACAAAAAAAAAAAAACAGGAGCCCGGTCATTTAAAACCAGCAGACTTTTACAGGCAGCTGAAATCTCTGCCTACATTGCATGTGTCATGAAAGAAAAAGAGGAAGGATGAAAGGCTGTAAAAAAAAGATGAAGTTCAAAGGTTGCCCTTCAGAGGCCCTGTGTTTTAAGTTTTGCTCCACAGTGGAAGAAAACAGGCTCATTTTAAGATTGGGCCAAAAAGGTTTAAACTAACAAACAGAACGCAGAGGCTTGGAATAAAGCTGTTAAACGCTGAACTGCATTCTGAACTCCTGCTCCAGAGATAAAGGCACTATTACACACACAAAACTTTCGCCCGAAAACCGGAGAGGACATCAGAATGGATAATTAAATTCAGTTTATTTTGAACTGAAGAAGTGTGGTAGAAGTGTGGTCTCCAAATCCTCCATCAAAGAGGAAATAAGCAGCCGAGCAAATCACTGGGTTTGATCCCCGTCCAAGTGAAGCGTGTTCTGAGGATTCCCCTCGGACACCGCCCATCAAAAAGTCGGAACATCTTCTGAATTAAGCAAGAAAACGTAAAAAATTAGTTTCAGAAGATTTTCCACTTTTTGTGTAGGTGCCAAAAGGAAATTACAATATTTGCGACATGAAGTGACCATTTGTCATACATGAACACACCACAACACGCAGTGCAAACAATGTCAAGTTCCTTCTCTGCATTTAACACATCCATCAAGTGAAGCAGAGGGCTGCCAGAAACACAGCACCCAGGGAGCAGTGTGTGGGGACGGTGTCTTACTCAAGGAAACCTCACAGGTGCCACTAGCAGTCCTGGGATTTGAACCCACAACCTTCTGAGCACAGGGGCAACTAGCTAACCATTAGGCTCCTCTCCAAAAATAAAAAAAACACTTTTCTTTGACATGCAGGTTAATGGTCTATGTGGGGACACCTTGCTGTGTAATGTTTGATTTCCACTGTGACTTTTCAGTAAAGTAAGATTAGCTGCAAACTGTTTGATAACAATGGACTTATATACACTGTATGTCACACTGCACTAGAAATACTGCCGGACATGACATGCTGGAGGTCAGATCATACAAACAAAGCTACACTGGCGATGTGTGTACAATGAAAAAAAGACTAATATTCTACCTGCATCATCTTTTTTTCCTGAAAAATTGGATAAAAACAACACTTGGCATTTCAGTGGCAATGTTGTGCAAATACAGATATTATAACTACTATGGAAATATTACAGCCATTTGGCATAAGTGTCTAAGCGCTGGCACTTCCATCAAGAGGCTGCAGGTTCGATGCCTAGCAAAGACACAGCTGTCTGTGGCCAGGAGACCTAGAGAGTACAGCTGGCCTTGCTCTGTATGGGTGAGTAGAGAGGTTCTCCCTTTCCCCTTCACTCAGTGCAAAGATAGCCAGCATGGGTGTCTGTTAGATGCCACAACTAAATTGGTTGAGTTGTCCAATGGCGCAGCACTGCTGGCACAGTATGACTGGACTAACTAGTAAGTGGGTCCTACTAGTAACTGAACTTGGGAGAAAGTTGGGCCACCCTTCCCTTTTTAATGAAGAGTAGATTTAATTTAAAGTGTCCATTTGTTATATATGAACACACCACAGCATCGTACAGCACACAGGGTGAACAGCACTGTATTGAACCCATTCACACACACACACACACACACACACACACACACACACATACATATAGTAATGTATTAATGTGTACATACATATACTTGTATAGGTTTAGATATACAAATATATACATTCATATTTTTCAATACACACAAATGTCAATATTTATATTTTTGTATTATTTGTATATTGTACTGTTTCTACTGTCCTGTTGGTACAGTTTTTACTCGATTGTTTTTGCTGCTCTTATCTTTGTACTGTCCACTTTCTGCCGTGGTAATGCAAATGTCCCACTTGTGGGACCAATAATGGTTTATCTTATTTTATCGCAGTGGTGCCACTGGCAGTTTCAAACCCACAATCCTCCTGGGTTTTGAACCCACAACTTTCCAATTGTCGGAAAAGTTAACCACCAAGCCACCAACTGCCCCGGATGTCTTTTCCTTCCCAAATGATTGTTAAAGAGGCATTATGCATTAAGAGAACATTATTCTCAAGGTAGCCATTCACTAATATTGTCAAAAATATGAACATGAGGGATATCATTTTCCTCTAAATAAACCTAAATAGATTATATGTATATATGTGTATGTCAGTTCCAGTTTCAGTTTCAAGTTTCAAGTTTTATTGTCATATACAGATAACAATGGAGCATCATCACCCATAATGAAATTCTTAGACTCGTGTTCCCTCCAACTTTACATAAACATATATATATATACACAACCAGTCAAAAGTTTTAGAACACCCCAGTGCTTTTTTTATTGAAATTCAAACAGTTCAAGTCCAATGAATATCATAAATGGTACACAGGACAGTGCTGAACTGCGAGAGGTTTAAAAATGGTAAGGTTACCCAGAAGTGGGAAATAATTCTGGAGCTCCATGCAGGACCTCTGGTATGTGCCTGGTTGGTCGGGTTCATCCTGCAGCAAGATAGAGACCCAAAACATAAGTCCAAGCTCTGCCAGAACTAACTTGGAGAAAAAGAACAAGATGGGAAGCTGGAAAACATGGAGTGGCCAGAAGTCTCCAGACTTAAACCCCACCGAGCTGCTGTAGGATGAACTGGACAGAAGAGTGAATTTCAATACAAAAACAGAAAAATTGGGGTTTTCTAAAAACTTTTGACTGGTGGTGTACATATTCATGTAAATGTGTGTGTGGGTGTGTGTGTATATATATACATACAGTATATATGTATATGTGTATATATATATATAGTGCTAACCCTTTTAAAGTGTTTCTGGAGAGTTATATTTTACATATGTAAATGCAGTTGTGACATCACAAACATAATGAAGTTTCCATATATGGGCTATGTTCCCCTCAACTGTTTTGAAATAGTGTTTACGTGCTGTTTTTTTTTATTTTAAAAGCATAAGAAATATTAGTTTTTTTATGATATTTTTTATAATATGATCCTTGTTTTTTGGGGCTGAAATTCGCTGAACTGAGTCACTTTGCGCGTGTAGAGGTAAAAAAGGTCATGGAGAGAAATAGCCTACTTGTTATTCCTTGATCATTTCGAGTGCTACCCCAAGTGGATAAAGACTATTTACAGAGCAAATGTTATCCCCCCCATCCCTGCTCAACTTTGCTCATCACCATAATTGGTTTGGTCCCTTATGTTCAATATTCGTATGTTCTTGCTCAGCGCATTAGCATAACGCACCGCGCCCTCATTAGTCCAGTCACATGCTACAGTGGCCACTGCAGGAGATGCTGATGGACTACAAACCGTCTCGCTCCTCCACCGCCGGCCCTGAGAACCCCTTCGGTACTTGTTCTGTTCCTGCCCTTTAATCCACTCCTCTGCTCCGATGATGGCGTGTTTGCTCTGCTGTGTAAAGGCCATGATGTGACGAGGCTCGGAATTTGTCGATTTTTATTACCACAACAAGCAAACACACGAAGATATAGAATTCTCAGCAAACACTGACATTTTCATTGATTGAACCACGGTGTTTTTTACGGCAGCAGTCATCGAGGGCGGTATTCCTAGATAAAGTGGAGCTTTTTCACAGCGAATTTGAGAATCTGAGACCTCAAAAAGGACTCAAAGACAACAGGATAGTTGTGAAAACATATCACTGATAACACTTTTCTCATCTCGTAATTCCTTAATAAAGCATCGTAGCCCCCCCCCACCCCACCCACCCATAAACAGTGCTGCGGCGGAGCTTCAGCAGAGTGTTTTTCCAGCTTGGTCACTGCTTTTGTTTGACGCCTTAATTTTAAACGATTTGCGCTTGTGTTTGGCGAAAAAGTGCGCCAGAGCGATAGCTTCAGTGTTAGAAAGATTCTGTTCGCTGTTATTTGAGCTCAGGAACTCGGCCGACCAGCTGTGGCTGTTTCTGTGTTTGGCTTGTCGACACCCAACTTTTCTGAGCAATTGGTTCTCTTTGACAAAGTTTCGATGAGGCCGGCTGCTGGCCTGGCGGTGAGGGAGTTGTCCCTGCAATTGGAAGGTCATGGGTTTGAATCCCAAGACTGCGAGTGGCACCACTGAGGTACCCTTGAGCAAAGTGCCGCCCCCGCACACACTGCTTCCCCCGAACACTGTGGAACTGCCTGTCCACTCCTTCACTCGGGTGAAAGGGTTTAGTCTCAAAAGGGGCCTTTTGGGAGACCACTCACAGAGCTTCATCTCCTGAATGGGCTCTCGGCCCCCGCCCACTAACCACTCCGGGGACAGAGTTTAATCAGTTAAAAGGGGACGAGGACCAGCTCTCGACTGGAGACGTGACCTAAGGCAGGGTTAGGGGTTATAGGATTAGTAGCCGTTAGCATGGGCGCAATGAGTCAGACCTTCTCGTGGATATAAATACTTTCCCGTAACAGCAGTGTAAGCAAATAAAGCTCTAAAAATAGGCTGGAGGTTAAAATATTGACAACCACAAACAGTGGGTTTGAGCGCGGTGTTGTCTGTAATCAGCCGAGGGACAGGACAGGGCCGGCTCGCCGCTGCCGGAATTACAGGGTGGCGGATCCAGGCCGCGAGGGCGGAGGAGCCCAGCGCCGCTGATTGCCACCCGCTCAGGTTCCACCTAAAAATATTCCGGCTGATGAAAGATTACAGCTGTTCTCTATTGTCCGCTTCAGGGCTCGCAGGTGGCCTGTGCCGCGCGGCTCACTGAGGAACCGGCATTCGGGATTCTTTTACAGCTCTCACGTCACTTCTCCTTTTGTCAGTGGCATTCACAAAGGAGGAAGAAAAAAACTGGAACGTACCGCTCGAGGTTCTGGGGGCAGTGTGGTTTACATGGCAAGAACATTCACATTTAGAGCGGCTGCAAGGAATGACAGGCCGAGTTCGTAAATGTGCGGAAATCATGTTGCTTTACTCAAAAATGCCATTTTCTTCATAGTTACTGTGAATAATCGATGGATTTCTGCATAGGTAGTGATTACTTTACAACGGTGGTGAATGGAACCCAGCGTCATGATGTTTCCAACACAAATGTGGTCATTTTATTTACCCTCCAACCCCACCAGGGAACCTCCATCAGTCTTATTTTGAATGTTGATGATGGTAAAATAGTGGCTAATCCGACCTAAGCAAGGTTTCCTCAGGGACTATTTTGCCTCAAGACACCTTACGTGTACCCTTCCACCGTGAGTGCAAATACATTCTGGACCAAAAGGTTATGTCTTCAGCATCAAACAGCAGATTCATTACCATTTTCATGTAGTAACATTTAAAGGCATTAAAGTTTGAAGACGTCTGGTTCCATTCACCACCGCTCTGAGTGACTTTGTTTACATCTCAGTAGTCTGATTGTGCAGAAATTTGTAAAAATTGGCACAGTTTCCTCGTAGGAAACGTAACTACACCGTCCTACTTTACAGTACAGTCACATAATTTACAGTTTTTTGGGTTTTTTTTATTACCTATAATGCGGCGAAGCCGTCAACAGGACTGCGCTCCTGGTGCAAGTTAACAAATGTGAAAGTCATTTTAGTTTACTCAGGAGTAAAATGTGTTTAGAGGGTTTTTTTTTTTCAAGCTGTATTTACCGAATGCAATAAACGATCTGTGCATGCGGCGGCTGCGGCGGCGGGGTGCGCTTTATTACCCAAATGAAGCTCCGGCAGAAGTCATTTTAATCATGGTGACATGCGTTCTGCCTGTTTAACATACTGTCGCATCAATCAGAGCACAGGCGCCACGGCGGCGGATGTCATGAAGTGACATTAGCCATCATGATTGCTTTTGATTTATGACGAGTGTGAGGCGGCGCTGTGTCATCCTCCGGGGCGGCGGGTTCAAGGGAAGGCCTGATGACAGCACCGCAGCTCCGGGTGGAACACTGCACACACCGCGAGACTGTAGAAACGAGGGAATGTCAGTGATATGGCTTCAGATTTTCAGATCTGATGAACCCTCCTGTAATTTTCCCATATAACAGACCCTCGGTCAGAAACCTGACTGTGACGGTCTGCCTGTCTTTACCCTGCTTTTTTGGCTTTTTGTGGAGTTTTGCCTCCTGTTTACACTCTCCATGTGCCACTCTCCGGAGCCCCTCCCTCTGGGGGGTTTCCCCCTCCCACTCGTGGGCGGAGACTATCCTGAAAGTTCTCCCGGGTTCAGAGATCTTGTGTTTTTTTCTGTTTCTAAAACCTAAAATAAAAAAAAATTGTACAGTTTTGATCTTTATGGTCATTTTGTGCCATTTTAAACCCACCAGTAGTGTTTTTATTATCATTACATGTATTTTAAATGACAATAGCTTTGGTTCTACGCGACACAGGGAACATCGAACACCTGACACCTCGAGCACCAACACAAACCGGAGGAACTTCCATATAAGGAGCCGTTTCGGTGTATGATGATGATTCACCGTTTGTTGTGCTTCCAGCACGGATCGGTGCCGCTCGTGTTCTGAGGGTTGATAGTTTTGCTCTGTGTTTTGTGTTGTGCTTCTCACTTTGTGCTTCTGCCCCCCAATGTGTTCTTGTTCATGTATTTTCTACCCCAGTGTCTGTCTTTGCTTTGTTTTGTTAGTCCCTGTGTTAGATCAGTGATCTGTTTCTTGTTTAGTCCTCCAAACTGTTCGCGTTTACGTCCTTCCCCACGTTTGACGTCTCCTTTAGACTGGAGCTTCTGAACTCTCTCTGAAGGGTCTTGGTGGAAGCCCGCCACCGCAGATCCATTATCTGTTGAAGGGGCGGCCGGGTTCGGCGGGGCGGTCCGGGTGGGCGGCTGAAAATTGGATCGTGTTTTTTCTTTTAAGTGTCCATATGGTGACCGGGCTAGATTGACGGGAATGGAAATTGATTCTTTTTAATTAAAAGTAACCATATCCACAATCGAGAGGCACTCGGGAGGTAATTCTGTTAGTCCGCAGCTGCGGCGCCTCCACGCCGGCCGCCGGAGGAGAGCGTGAAACGAGGGGAGAGAGGGAAACACAGAGGGACGAGAGAGAGAGAGAGAGAGAGAGATGGAGAGACGGTGGGAGCGACGGTGTCACCGCGATGGAGGGAAGAACAGGTCGACAGAGGTTAATGATGTGAGATTAATAGCTTAATTATGCTGCTCGATCGCGGGGCTGCAGGCACTCATCCAAACCCTCCGCCGCGGCCTGGATTCAGCACGGCCATCAGGATGACAAGATCATCTCATGTCCTTCACAGAACAGCAGCCATAAAAACCATCACACGCTCCATACACGTGTGTGTGTGTGTGTGTGTGTGTGTGTGTGTGTGTGTGTGTGTCCTGTGCATACTTATTACCAGAATGCTAACGGCTGCTGCAGGGTGTTACTGTGAAGGTAGAAGGAACAGGCGAATCAGATTGACCTCAAATCAGCTGAAATGTAGACTTCCTTATGTGGTTTCTGACACGGAACAACTCACTGTTCCCCAGGACAACATTGGCACAATAGCTGTAGCATCCCAGAACCTGAGCTTTGTCCATATTTTTGTTCATTTTTCTAGAAAAAGGTGAGTCACGCCTTGTCAGGAACCGCACATGCATGTCTGTTAGAGATTACTGAGTAGCCTGACATGGTTTAAGGCGAGTGTGATGATTTTGGGCACGAAGATACAAGCACCAAACGTGCTGATTGGCTACATCTGTGGCAAATTTGTGCCATTTTGAGGCTTTGGTGCACTTTTTTTCTGGTATTTTTCGCCAGAAATGGCCCAAACGTCTGGTTTCCCCGTCTTTCAGGGATACTTGACGACTCACGGCTCTCCATAAACACTGACACAGTTACCCTAGCGTAGCTGCAGCATCCCGAAACCCAAAAGTTTTGGCCATACTTTTGTTCATTTTTCTAGAAAACAGTGAGTCATACCGTGTCAGGAACCGCATACGCAAGTCTGTTAGAGATTTCTGAGTAACCTGACATGGTTTGTGGCAAGTCTGTTGATTTAGGCACGAAGATGCAAGCACCAAGCGTGCCGATTGGCCACATTTGTCGTAGATTTTTGCCATTTTAAGACATTTGAGCACTTTTGAGAAGGTATTCCATAGTGTGTTCTGGTATTTTGTGACAGAAGTGCCCCAAACATCCAGTTTTCCTCTCCTTCAGCGACCCAGAGCCCGCTCGGTTTGGACTTCAGCACTCTGTGGGATGATCAGAGACGAGTAACTTACACAGTTCTTGAGATAAGAGGTGCAGGGCCAGTTTGTTCATGTTCATCAAGTGAGCGCTTCATCGTCGTTAGCATAAGGTTTGCCTTGAAAGCGCCTGACCTATTGTTGCGGGTGATTCAGTTCAGTCTCACCAGCATTAACAAAAAGCATCCTGCTCTCCTCCCCCTCAGCTCCACTCGCGTTCATTCTTAACCTTTTTCCCTAATTACTGATGACTAATGCCTCGGAATAATGTTTCTGCGGCGCAATAGGAGCATGTATACTGCATTTTCTCACAATATCAGCCTTTTAGTCCACATCTGACTGTGTGGTTATAGAGCTAGTTATTACATGTGTGCTATGGAATATTGCGATTTATTGATCAATTAAGTTATTTGTGAATTTAAAAAAAACATTAATTTTAGTATTAATAAAAGCATTAACGCATTAATGTTAAGTATTCACATAAGTCTTAATTAATGCATTATTAAGATCGGCTTAAATTAGCATTATGATCCATTTTCTAGGGTGATTTTCCGAGAAAGAGGGTTTGGGTGGGTTCAAAAAGTGGTTTAAAATGGACGTTTTTCACTTTAATACGTTCAGGACTTAACAGCCAGGGTCAGTCTGTTATATTGTGTATTGGTGGCTCCTTTCCAACATGAAGGACGTTTTTTTTTATGCTAATTACAGCTTTATAATTGTAATTAATGCACCAGAAAAGGGCCCGAAATGTGCCAGTCCGTATTCAGAGCGGGTCTGGCCGCAGCGCTGGGTCTTTACAGGAACGCTCTACATCATTAACTGGACCGGATCATAGCTGTGGGCCTGTTATAGTGACTTACCAATAATTAATGTCCCAGTAAAGCCCAGGGCTGCTTGTTTTTAGATCCCAAAAGTGCTGTAATTAAATGTCCCCCGACCGCACGGGGTGAAAGTTTAAACCTTAAAGGACTAAAGAAGTGGGGGGGGGTGGGGGGGGGGTGTTAGGGGGGCGTGATGGAGGAACAATAAAAGCCCTGTCTCCGAGGGGGTCTTTATCTGGGGAGGTAAATGAAGAAGGTTAGTGAGGTCACAGGGCTTTTTTCGCCTGATGGATGATGGATTTTTTGCCCCCCACCCCCCATCCTGCAGGTGACCCCCCCCTCAGAACCCCCATCCTGCCCCCCCTTTTCACATTGTCCCCTGGGGAGCCCTCGGCCCTTTCCCTCCCGAACCAGCAGCCCCTGACGCTCAGTGCCAAGGTGACGGCTGCCCTTTCACTACCGCCTGGACCGAAGAGCCCCGCCGCTGTTTATGCACGAGGCTTTAGAGGCATTTAATTTCTCCGATTTATTTATTTATTCATTCTTCTATCTATCTGTCTGTCTGTCTGTCTATCTATCTATCTATTTATCTATCTATCTGTATATCTATCTATTTATCTATTTATTTATCGATGTGTCGATCTATCTATCTATCCACTTCTTCATTCATTCCATTTTTTTCTTTTTTTCGCTTCTTTTTCACTTCTGTGACCAAATAACCAAACTGGTAAGAAGTAGACATACAATATTTTTGTTTGTTTGTTTGTCATTTTTTCTATTTCTCTGATAACCAAAAAGAAAAGTAATTTTGTCCATTTAGTACATATATATATATATATATATTAAACTTAAATATCTTTAGCAGGATTTGAAAATGTTTAAAGTCTTTCAGGAGAGCACAAAGAGCAATGTCTCTGTAAATAAAGAAATAAGGCAATAAAGAAAGAAATGAGGAGTGTTTGGAGAATTGGCCGTAGTCGGATCCTGATTTGGCCCGGTGTGCCCCCGGCTCCTCCGTGTTTATTTGAGCGGGCCTCCGCTGGCTGGAT
>JBBIGA010000106.1:6426931-6439575 GCA_037576975.1 Alestes dentex | reverse complement strand
TAGAAGTACGTCAGAGGTAATTATTGCCATTTTGTTTAAGAGTGAACAAGAGATTTGTTTTCTTTGAATTATACAAGTTCTGTAAACACTGCATCCTTTCTCTTATTTTGATGTTTTGTAATTTCCTTTAAAAATGATGCTTGAAAGAACAATATTTTAATTTGGAAATTAGGAGAAAGATTGTCAGCAGTTCTTAAAAACTAAGAAAAAGCTGTAAAAGATACAACCTGAGAAACTGAACATATTTGCAGTGGTCTCTTATTTTTATCCAGAGCTGTATATCCCCAGATAAATAGTTGTTTTTGACTGTGTGAGTATAAAAAGGTCAGTGATGATCCTGACTTTGTTCCATCCTGCAGACTGCTTGCGTTCTGTGTGACGTGAGCCCTCTTTGCAAAGAGAATAAACTCCAGGCTTGTTACCAACAGAGAGTGTTCAGTGTTCCTTTTCCACCGTTGATTTGAGTCAAGAGATTTTTGCCACAACTTGACGGTGGATGGTACGCCCACATACCAGTTGATGGTGATGCTGGAGGTGAAGGAGCGTTCTGCAGAATCTGGTTGATTGAAAAGGGTATGGTCCCAAGGAACAATGTTGGGTCCCAGTGCAGGACAGTGTGGATTCTGAATTCATAGATCCACACCTGAACCATCAGGTCAACCTCCACACCTCAGTAGTGCTCTGGGAGTCGTGCCGAGGAGGGGGACTCTGCGATGTCTGGCTCCGCGGTTCACCATCTGTGCTGGCAGGGGAGCTCTAAGTCACAATGTCAGTTAATTAAGCCCTTACTGTTTATGATGCTTTATAAAGACTGGTTGTTGTACCAAGACTTCATGAAATATTGCCTGTTTCCTGGTGCACTTTATGTTCTTTGTTATCCTTCTTACCTTCTGATTTTTGACCACTCTTTGTACTTGGACTTTTATCGCCTTGCCTCTGATACTCCTTCCCTTGCCTGTATACTGATGTTTGCCCCTCTCTGACCCTGCCAAGTTTCTGGATTGTGTTTTGGTTTTTTGTTTTTTTACCTCACACCTGTTTGTGCTGACCTAGAACTGTTTGTATGTGTAAAATGCAAAAACTTCAAACTCATCAGTTCTTGCAGCTTCTATATCTTCATAAAACAGGTCAAATTTTTATTACGTTTTAGTTGTTTCTGGGAAAATCATTAATTTGTCACATAGATTTTTAGAGGAATCATTTAAACGCAAGGCAAGAGATTTCTAATAGCCTTTTTTGTATATCTTTAGCAAGGATGCCAATAATTCTGGAGGGTGTTATAAATGAATAGGATAAGATACGATAAACCTTTATTAGTCCCACAAGTGGGAAATTTGCTAAATAGCCTAAATGCGTTTTCTCCTCAGATACATATAGATTGAAACCTTAGTGCAAAGGTTTCAATCAGCTAACCCACTCTGTCCCCACCAATTTTTTCCATGGTCACAGGTGTATGTATTAAAAAGATTTTTATGCCCTTCTGCAAAAGGACACATCGCAAACTGCTTGAAGACCATCTTCTAAGTCATAAACAGTCTTTCACAGAATGCTCCTGCAGTTTAAATGTATGCAATGCTTCTGCTTGTCCTGGTATTCAGAAGTAGGAAGAGTATTATAAAGCCATCCTTGAAATGTTTGTGTCATTAAATAGTGACTCAAATAGGAGCAGAAGTGGCTCAATAAGAGATCCAGAAACTTTCTATAGTTTAATAGTTTCCTGTAGAATTTCGTAGCACATCCACCTCCCATCAGCATAGCAACCAAAGTATGTGAGGCTCTTCCCTTTTTAGGATCCTTTTAGTGTGAACTAAAAATCACAGGCTACAGAGTGAGAGATATCTGGAACAAGCAGTCTAGGTACTTACATAATGTTGTCAGAACAAAACAGCAATGACCTAATAATGCCCTAAAATAAAATAAAAAAAGAAATAAAAAATGTTACATTACCATAAAATAAACGTTAAAAGATTTTTTAGACTTTCTGGAGATACAAGGCTTTATTCTGACAGGAACAATCTCTATAATACATATAGAACAGTAACCGGAATTACCAGACAAACGTATCCCCACTTGTATGTATTTCGCTTTTGTCACATAATGCTTCGTGTGTTGGCTAATTGGTGGCGCTACTGTAGACTAAAAAAGTGAAATATAGTAACAGCTGAGGAAATAATGAGACTCACAACTCAGCCATATCATTTTATAATAAACGCACACAATGTAATGATGCTAGATTGCTGCAATAAGACCTTGTTAAAATGTTTGTGTGTGTAATTAGAACCTCAAGAGGACACTTACTTAATTAATATGATCAGGCAGCACTTCATAATCACAGTGTAATTAACTCAATATAAAACATGGCTTTTGTTTCATGAGCTGTGAGAAATAAACAAAACAATATTAAATGTGTCCATTAAAAAGTAAATCTTAGGGGCTTTCTGTGAAGTGCATGTGTGGCCATTTTCATCTCAAGCCCTGCTTAGCGGCTTTTACTCACTCAGCACAAATGCTCTGAAGTCTTCAAATAAACTCCTATTAAAGTAACACCCACCATGAACCAGAGGGGAACTTTCACCCCAAAAGTTCTGTTTTTGCCTTATCTATGCACAAAACATTCTTTCAATTTTATTTCTCATCCTTCTCATTAGGGGACTTTAAACAGGCAGCAATATTCTTCATGGAGAGTCATGGCTTCCTCTATTATGCTATTATTCCATATTCCATTATTCTAGCTGAGCATTTGCCCGCTGGTGGACTCATGAGCACTGACACTAGCCAGAGAAAAAGAGGCCGGCAGATTCATAGCTGTTACCCTTTGGGTTTTCTGTGATGTCCCAGAATATTATACACCTTGCCCTTGAAGTGATTTCTGAACAATAGTGTGAATAGTGTGCATTCCAAATGTTTGTAACTCTTCCAGTCAGGTGAGCACTGGCAGCTCTTTTTCTGAGATCCTCAGGAATCTTCTTTGACCGAGGCCTGGTGTGTGCTCACACACTGTGTGGTGAAAATTCAGATTTTGTTAGTGAAGCTGTTTTATAAATAGGGCAAGATTACTTACACTCACATTTCATTGTCATCCAATTGATAGAAACCCCTGACCATAATTATTCCCAACACCAAACGAATAATCGAAAACTTCATAGACTTTTAAGTTTGGATAAATTTGTCCAATAAATCAATGATAAAGTGTGCAAAAATGTAATGGTGTGGGAGGTTCGTTTCATGTTCTATTTCTGATCCTGTGCTGAAGATTTGATCGTGTTTCAGGTCATATTAATGCTGACGTTTATTTGACGGGTAAGAGGTTTGCAAACTTGCTAGCACCACTGTGTAAGGTGGGTGACGCTCTTAAAGTTTACGGTGACTGGAGATACGGGGTGGAGAGAGTATGTTCACTTAGATTCAAACTAAATAGTGAAACTCACAAATTCACAGAAGAATTGTGATGGGCTCATGATGGGCTCAGTGTTAGGTCTCACGGAAATCAGTTTTAGTCAGGATTAGAATTTAGCCATGTTGTGTTGTTGAGATTAACTTAGTAAGTAGTTTATTAACCCTCTAGAAGCCACAATTGTATCTGGCAGTTCAAAAAAAAAAAAGTCATTCTATTTGCATCACTCAACTCATCGAAATAAGTAGAACAATTCTGTGAGGAGTGCAGATTGCCATGTCCGCTCGGGGCAGGAGGACACAAATGCAGGAGTTAGCAGGACGTAAACAGACGTAAATGAGAAACAAACAGGCAAACAGTCACTAGAATGTGCAGACCTTGGCAGAACAAACACATGAAGACTCTTTTTCTATGAGGCTCGCAGAAGGAACCCGTTCGGTGCAGGACGGATCCTCCGTCTCGCTGATACAAGGTTCACTCCAACACGGGAGCGACGGGAAGATATGAGGTACGAGGCCTTCCTTCCTAGTGGAGCCTCTACCAGTATCACCAGCCTAGGGGCGCTTCAGCCTCGCTGGAAACAAGACACACACACACACAGCCAAGTCAAACACTAGCAGCCTGTTACGGATGGCATTCTACAGACGAGGAGCTTGCACGCATGACCAAACACAAAAGTGCGCCAGTATCATGTCGGTGACCGCACCCCGGCATCTGGACCAGCTGGGACCTTTAACAGACACACATGAACACAAGGACCAATCACAGGAGACAAACACTTACTGTAGCAACTTTCATATTTGTTTTTTCTTTTTTTTTTTTTTTTGAGAAGACGAGGAGAAATTTTTTTTTATTATCATAATTCAAGTTCTAAAAAGTTTGAGGAAAGAAAAAAAGATCCTCTACATGTTTGCTATTCAAACCTGAATCTGTCAATACAGATTGAAAGTGGACTGTAAATATAGTTAAATATGTAACTAAGGCTGTCATTTTGTAATTAGATTTGAATCCTAAAAGTAAAACGTAATGACTCTTGATATTTAAGGGTTTAACATGAGTTAGGAGCCAACTATAAGTCCAAAACTACACTCTGTCAATTCCAATTCTAGTTCTGGCATTTGTGTGAGATGGTTTTCTACTGTGAAGGTTTTGCAGCATTGGTCTGATCCTCATGTCCCACGGCAGTGTATGTACTCAAACGGGCGGTCGCTACAGTAATGCTAATAACATCATAAGCACATTTAATAGCTGATATTCCCCAGGAGAGTGTCATCGTCATTAGGCCTGATGCTCCAGGGAACCCAACTTTTCCACATGGCGGCCATGACTAACCAATCATCCACAAATGAGCGCCATTACATGAGGAGCATGAATTTTCTCCCTGGTAAGACAGAGAAGGAGGAATAATTGAGTGCACTGGCCCAAAAAATGAGATGACTTCAGTGCATGTGAAAAGAGAAAGGCAGCAAAACACACACAGCTCACCGGCCCTGCTTCACAGAGGAGACGAAATACACTGCTCACGCACGTTTCGACAAATGCTCAGCTTCAAACAGAGCATCTAGTACATGCCTCTTAATGCACATAGGAAACAACGAGTGCCAAAAACAAATATCACGCTGACATATTACTGTATTACCGCTACAGTGACGTACTGCAATTTCAACACAAACGCATGCACTACACAGAAAAGCCCTCTTCTCTGTCAACATGTGTCTTTTCTATGTCTCTGAGATAACTTATTTAGCAGTTGTTGCAGCTGCAGCAGAAACCTACTGCATTACAGCTATGTGGCAAGACTAGCACTGAATGTAAACATGAACTTGATTTTCCTATACTGTGCTAATCAATTCAGAAATGTGGTCCTGGCACTTTTTTCACCTGGTTTCTGGTTGCAAACCAATATCAACAAAACAACAAACATGCTGAATTCTTTCTCACTTGTAGCTCATTGAAACAAGTGGAGGAATCATATGGACCATGCAGATTACATTTTAACCCATTCCACATTGGTGTTTGTTAGCAGATGCTGAGAGGTTTTAATATGATTTTAATAGATGAAAAGTTACTGTGGACACCTCTGTTTTACAGGTACACTGCGTGGACCATAGGCCATCTGTTTCTCTGTATCATTTTTAGGCCTCTTTACCACATGCTGTGTGTAATCTACTCCGTGCTGTGTGCACACATACACACGCACACAAACACACACACACACACACACACACACACACACACACACACACACACACACACACACACACCATGTCACTACTTGCTCAATAGTTGTCCTGATCATTGGTGAATAAGGTAACTGGGGCCAACAAATTATGAAGAGAAACACAAGTGCCACAGGCTGTAATTGTAAACTAAATAGTGTAAACTAAATAGTACAATGAGCGTAGATTCAAGGTAGCTGCACCCAAAGAAGTAAATTGTCTTTGTAAATGGAAATGATTTGGTCAGACATCAGTGGGCAGGCATGGGGGTGTCAACTGTGTGCATAGTATCACACAAAACAGCTCTCAAGTCTGCTCTGTCAACTGGTGAAATGCAAAAACGTCTCTTATAACTGTAAATGATTTAATATTTGTTGTGGAGCAAATACAGTGCCTTGCAAAAGTATTCACCCCCTCACCTTGGCATTCTCTCTCTCTTATTCCCGTACAACCTGGAATTTTAAAGGAATTTTGGGGGGTTTGGATCTTTTAACTTACACAACATAGCGACCACTTTGCAGATGCAATTTTTTTTTTTTTGGTGAAACAAACAAGAAATAAGACCAAAAAAGAAAACCTGAGCATGCATAACAATTCACCCCCTCCCAGAATCAACACTTTGTACCTTTTGCATCTTTGAATGATCCCAGAGATTCTCAGTTGGACTGAGGTCTAGACTTTGACTGGGCCATTCTAGGACATCTAGCTGTTTCTCTTTAAATAACTGGAGTGTTGCTTTAGCAGTGTGTTTAGGGTCATTGTCCTTCTGGAAGGTCCCAGTCTCAAATCTCTGGAAGACTCAAACAGATTTCCCTCAAGAATTTCTCTACATTTTGTGCCATCCATGTTTCCTTCAGTTCTGACCAGTTTCCCAGTCCCTTTCCATGAAAAGCATCCCCACTACATGATGCCCCTACGATGCTTCACTGTGGGGATGGTATTCTCAGCATGATGAGAGGTGTTAGGTTTGTGCCAGACATAGTGTTGTACTTGATGGCCAAAAAGTTCTATTTTAGTTTCATCAGACCACAGCACCTTCTTCCACATGTTTGGGGAGTCTCCAAAACACCT
This sequence comes from Alestes dentex, assembly GCA_037576975.1. Lineage (NCBI taxonomy): Eukaryota > Metazoa > Chordata > Actinopteri > Characiformes > Alestidae > Alestes > Alestes dentex. The sequence continues at coordinate 6,432,891 of JBBIGA010000106.1, read as the reverse complement.
TCTGGCAAATTTCAAACGGTCTGCCTTATTTTCTTGGCCACTCTTCCACGAAGCCCAGCTCTGTGCCGTATGAGCTTATAATGGTCCTAAGGACAGAAACTCCCATCTCTGCAGTAGAGCCGAGATAATAATGGATTTAATGGTGCTCCTTGGGATGTTCAGAGTTTGTGATATTTTTTTATAACGCAACCCTGTACCTCTCACAACTTTGTCTCGGACCTGTGTGGAGAGTTCCTCGGTCTTCATGCTGTCACTTAGCCCTTACTTAGTGGTGTTGTATCAGTGTTGACTCTGGGGGCTTTCAGAACAAGTGTATATACTCTGAGATCATAGGACACAGGTGGATCCACTCACAGGTGGATCTTATTTAACTAATTAAGTGGCTTTTGAAGGAAGAGGTTAGGGCTTCAAAGCAAAGGGGGTGAAAACATGTGCAGTTTTACATTTTTAGAATTATTCAACACAAGTTTTTTTCCCCTCTTTTAACTTAATAAATCTGCTGTTTTGTAGGTCCATCACTTAAAATAAAAATTGAAAATACATTTAAATACCAGGTTGTAAGGTAACAAAATAGAGAGAATGCCAAGGGGTGTGAGTACTTTTGCAAGGCACTGTATGTACACTCTGCCATTGAGTGAAGTAACCATACTGTGATGTCTGGTTTGACGGTAAAAAGGTAACATCAATTTATTTGCCCTTTGCTTGATTATTACACATTTTCGCAGGCAACATGAACTCACAACCACTGTTATCTCTGTCACTGGCATGGCAACAACCAATAGACCAGCTTTGTCCCAGCAATACATCATTTAAAAAAAAAATGAAAACTTCATCAGATATAGCACAAGCATCTGCAAAATCAGCTCGGACTGGACCACAGTCATACGAACCCTATGCAAAGCTTCAGTTCATGAATGAGGCGGTGAAATTCTCTGTTCTCCTTTCACTTTTCCAAAATGGAGGAGTACTGATGTCTCTGTCAGTTAAAACATTCTGCTGGTACAATTCCAAAAAAGATGTAATTTGTGGTGTGTGTGTGTGTGTGGTGCTTCGCTAACCAGCATTCACCACCAGCCTCCTGAATCTGCAGTCGCTCTCCTGGCACCCTTGATGCTTCTGCTCAGGGGCCTACCAGAGCCAGTCCCATACCTTAGCCTATGCAGTTAGGAACTTTCAAACTGACCCATCAGGAGCAGCAGCCAAGCTTTACCTTGGCTAAGGCTACACAACCCCTTGGTAGATCCACATGTCATGGTCCCCTAATACCAATTAGTCCATTTTCACTCTTGTTCCATCTATTGAAAGCCCCAGTGCACATATCACTGTGAACATCCCTTCTGAATATTCCGACCTGGCTGGGGTTTTTAATCCCACCAGGGCAATCAGTCTCTTTCCACTCTGGCCACTGGACTGTGCCATTGATCCATTGCCTGGAGCCAAGACCCCTCGGTCACATGTTTTTTTTTTCCTAATGCCCTTTTTGTGTGTGCTAGGGTTAGCAGCTCCTGCTCTGTCCATGGGACCCCACTTCCGACATGGTTCTGCATGGTGTGGGATGAGGCACATACTACCATCAGCCTAGTAGTTCTTTGGTTTTAAACAGATAGACCAGCACAGGAGGGAGGCACCTGTTTATCAGCTGGTTACAGGGTGTGGTTGTCAACCTAGTAAAACCCCCTTAGCTTCAAACTAACTCCTAAAAGAACTGGTCATGATACTACCTGGTGGCCTGGAAGGGTTACGGCCCTGAGCAGAGGTGGGTCCCAGCCCAGGATCTCTTCAGTCAAGAGCTCATAACTGAGTTTCTTAGGGCATGGCTGGATTACCCTGCCCCTTGGCCCCAAGGCCGCCCTCCCAGTAGTACCTGCTGGACCTTGAGTACATGTTGTCCAGGATCACCCTTTTCTCAGTTTGTCGCAGTGAGAGAGTGCCCTCACCCCCTCCGTGTGGTGGCACTACACAGGGGGTACTGTCGTGGCCATACCTCACGGGCCACACCCCTGGCTGTCTGGGTACTGAGGTTGGTATTTCCCTCTCCCCCATTTGCCCTCCCATTTTGGTTTCTCCTGCTCACCTGATTATCTATGACTGTTCTATATTTCAATCTCTCCCTACTTATACCCAGCCTGACCTGGATTCTAGTGTCTGATCTCCACCACGCCTACCAGCAAGGGTGGCATTTGTTTGTTTGTGTCCCCCTCAAACAGTAGACCAAAGTAGTACACGTGGCAGTCCTTCAGCATAACAGACACTGACCAGGCTTACCTAAGTAGGTGAACCTGGCATTTCCCCGGCTTCCCTCCTCTACACCATGGTGGGTTTCAATGGGTCTTCTGGAACAGTTTTGTTTTGCTGTTTGGCTGAAGCAGCACTGTATCCAGTGCTTTGTTCTGGGACTTTTTCTGTTCTGTTGTTTATCAGTTGAGCTACACTGTGCTAAGTGTCTCCTTTGTTTGCATTTCCCGCTAAGACTCCTGAAATAAAATCTCACGAGTACCTCCTGCAAGTGCATTGTTCACCTGGGCTAGCCGGAATATGAATATTCTTGAAAGAACCAGTAAATTGGTAAAGAGGCAAATTATCAAACACTTTAAACTGGTAGCCAATTCTTTTCTGTGTTGTTACTAATTTTTACTTTATTTCAATTTCTTCTTACTATTGTTAGCTCAGTGGAATGTCCAGATAGGCGCTCCAGGTAACTATGCTGTCTCAGCCACACAGGTTTTACTGCAAAATCAACAAGACCAAGAGCCAGGATTTACTCTGTGCTTATGTGACTGACAAAGATAATTGTGTGGTATTTCGAGAGATGAACTGAATGCCACCCACTTCATAATCAAACTTCAGTGTCTCTGTCTGCTTGCCCAAAGCTGTCATGGAAACAATGTTAGTAAAATGGGTTGGAGAGTTGACAACAGCCTGGTGACTGAGCACTGGTGGCCAGATAATTGAGGCTGTGGTCAGTATTTATCAAAAAAGGTTTTGAGCTCACAGCTGCAGACTGCAGGAAGTGGACGGATGGTCTGTATGCTTTGACAAACTACAAAGGCTGTGACAGTTTTGGTAAAATATAAAATGATCTGTGTTATTAGCATTTTTTTTTGCAAAATTAAAAAGCTAAGGCACAATGTGCTAAGCTTTTTGTGCTAGTTTTAAGCAGAGGTCTGTTCAAAGCAAGCTCACCAGTGGGTCTTGTGTGAGCTGCCAAAGGGTAAACAGGTGGTGGGCTTGTGTTTCAACAGTTATAAGCTCAAGGCAAGCAGGTGAGCAATAAATATGCTGTAAATCTGCCACAGAGAAAAATGATTAGTAGTTATGACTGCCACTGCACTGTATTCACATAGTGTTTCACTTAGATGTCATTTAGACTTCACCCATCCAAAGGAAACTTGGCATGATTGTAGTTCCACATGGCTAATCTGGAATAAGAGGTTTATGAACACAGGTAGATGCGACCCTTTTTGCTACCACCCCCTAAGAATTTTTTTGGCAATAGCTCAACAATCATTTTGAAAGATTTCAGGCAAGTTAGCCTCTACGAGATGTATGATGCGAGCTTATTACAACTCATTTGTGGAGTAGTTCCACCTAGTGACCAGTGTCGATGCAAAATGCACTTCACTAGCTAATATCTGACTTCACACAAAAATTCACATCTTGCATCACTACCACATTGACTGAGCTAGAAGTGACACATTTCAGCATTTCAAGAACTGCTGAAGCTAAGATTTTGAAATTTGGAATATTTCTGCTTGCTCAACCCGATCTCACGAGTTTGAGTTTTCGTGCAGCCATCACGAAATACAATTCAGTCAAAATACATGCTACGATCACGATTAAGAGCTTTTTTTCGAGCTAGGACAACGCTTCACTTTTTCGTGCTGGGACAACGCTACACTACTCTAAGTATTTTCGTGGGCACTGCATAAAATCACCAGTATCTGCGCTAACTGGTGACTCTTACGGTTAGGTTAAGGTTAGGGTTGGGGTTAGGTTAAGGTTAGGGTTAGGGTAAGGTTAAGGTTAAGGTTAGGGTTAGGGTTAGGGTTAGGTTAAGGTTAGGGTTAGGGTTAGGTTAAGGTTAGGTTAAGGTTAGGGTTAGGTTAAGGTTAGGGTTAGGGTTAGGTTAAGGTTAGGGTTAGGGTTAGGTTAGGGTTAAGTTAGGGTTAGGGTTAGGGTTAGGGTAAGGTTAAGGTTCAGGTTCAGGTTAAGGTTAAGGTAAGGAATCAATTCATTATTTCTCTTCTACTGTCCGGGTAGTGTAGCGTTGTCCCAGCACGAAAAAGAGAAGCGTTGTCCTAGCATGAAAAAAACGCCCTAAATCGTGATCGTATTTTGATTAAATTGTATTTTGTGATGGCTGCACGAAAACTCGTGAGACCGGGCTCGCTTGCTACATTTACTCGCATTTCCTGCAGGTCCATTTGGCTCACTCAACACAATGGTCCCAAATAGCAAATCAAAATTCAGCAGCCAATTCACGTCTATGTGATGGGCCAAGTTTATTCATAAAGCAGTCTAAATGCTATTTGCCCAAATCAGTCATGTCACTACAAAAATCTACAAAATGGTTTCCTCAGTTCCTGGTTTCCATGGTTTGGTCTGTCTTCAAAATTCATTGTCTTTATATCCTTATGCAGCAGTTACAAAATTTAAAATTCCACCAAGAATGAAACAGAGAGTAGGTTTTTAAAGTTAAGTTTTGCCTGAAAATACACAAATTGTTTACTTCCCGTTTTCTTTTCACATGTTTACCTTTGTGGCTTGGTGTGTGGAGGTGCAATGGGTCCACTGACTCTTAGGAGTTGCATATGCCAGTGGTGCGGATAACAAAAGCTAAACATAGGTGGGAGCAGACAATGACCTAACCCCAAAGTAGGTGGGTGCAGTTGGGTGTGATGTGTTGCATTTTAGGTGCAAATCTAAAGTAATCTGCCCCTTATGTTACATACAAATCTGGCTCACAAGCCTAAACATGGTTTATCACAATAACGCTGTTTAAACTCTCAAGATGTTTTGTGGGAAGATGTGGAGCAAAAAATGCAGTGATGCATTATGTGCCTGCAGGCATTCTCACACTCTTTCTTTCACAAATTTTATTTTGTTAGCCGTAGCGAAATAACAAACCTTTAGAAAGACATTACCACCATCTCCTCATCACTAAACTTTCATTTTTACTTTTGTTTCGACCCTGTAGCCGAATCCATGGCTGGATCTAAAACCCTAAGTGATCTCTTCTTGATTCCTGTTCCCTGTGTTCTTAAGCCCATGACCTGAAAATCAACTGAAACAGGTCTTTGAGAACATGTCAGTATTTAAATGCACTCAGAAGACTGGAGCAGAGAGGAGGTTTAAAGCGCAAGGGAACACTTGCTTGTGTTGTTGCATGTGACGCACGTCTGCACCCTGTTTCTACTGGAAGATAAAAACTAATGGCAGTGCACTGTGAAAGTCTGACAAAGCTTCATTAAATTGTAGATGTATTTAAATTTCAGTAAAGTGGCCAAATTTTAAATGTTATAAAAGTTAATAAAGGCATGTAAGAGTGCTTTCAGCTCAGTGACAGATCATTAAATGTGACAATCGAAGGACGTCCCATTTGGCAAACACATTTTGTGCTGAACCCTCCACCTTTATATCTTATCACCTCTTTTACAAACAATTTGGATAGCCTCAGTAAATCAAATGTTAAATTTAGGTCTATTGTGAACACCTACTGCGGTTCATTACTCCGTTATAATAGGATTGCATTCCTTATTGCATCTTGGGAATGTAATCACACCGCTCCTTACTGTAATTTAGTCCTACTCTGTAAAACCCATTTTTAAAAATCCAGCTGTACAAGAGAAACTCCAGCAGTCCTTGTCAGTGATTTATTTAGGTGGAAATTGTCAATAAACAACTTTTACAAGATATGTCTACATCCCTTCCTTTTAACAAGACGCAGCATGTTGTAAAGA
>JBBIGA010000106.1:6412902-6426831 GCA_037576975.1 Alestes dentex | reverse complement strand
AGATGCATGATCCATGGGAGGAACTCAGATGCATGATCCATGGGAGGAACTCAGATGCATGATCCATGGGAGGAACTTAGATGCATGATCCATGGGAAGAAGACAAGCCAGCAGAGGCAGTGTGTAACTCTGAGCAATGTTCTGTTGAGCAATCTTGGCTCCTGGCTTTCATATGGATGTTACTTTGATGTTTACCACCAATGTAATCATTTAGACCAAGTGCACTCCTTCATAGCAGCAGTATTCCCTAATGACGATGGCATCTTTCAGCAGGTTAATGCACCTTGTCACATTGCAAACATTGTTCAGGAATGGTTTCCGTTGACTTTTATGTTCACTTGGCCTCCAAATTCCCCTGGTCTCAATACGATCAAGCATCTGAGGGATGAGCCAGTCATACAAGAGGTTTAGTCTGTGGAGTCCCCACTTTATAACAGTCTTCTAGAGCCCATTCCTCAATAGGGCAGAACTGATTTGCCTGCACAAAGGAGACCTACACATTTTTAAAAATGTCTAAGTATGTAAATGGTTTTACTAAAGTTTTACTTGACTTGACAATACCACATCTCTAAACTTTAAAGATTGTTTTCATGATTGTAGAATTAATAACTTCAGCTTGATCATTTGAATACTTTTAGACTCTGTCTATCAATAGGTACCATTATAGAGTACCTAACCAAGTTCCACTGGAATTCAAGAATAACGATAAACTATACCTGCAGTTCTTTTTGTAGAAAAAGGAGGAAATGGAGAGTGAGGCTGTGGGCTCAATCCCTTTTTCATTTGTGATTTTTTTTTTTGCTTTTTCATGCACATGTGTAAAGTAAAGTGATCATTTGTTGTCATATGTAAACACACCCATTCACCAAGTGAAGCAGCAGGCAGTCAGGAAGACTGTTAGTGGCACTTCTGAGGTTCCCGTGAGCAAAGTACCGTCCCCACACACTGCTCCCCGGGCGCTGTGTTCCTGGCTGCCCACTGCTTCACTTGGTGAATGAGTTAAATGCAGAGGAAGACTTTTGTACTGTTTACGCTGCCCTAGTATGTATGGGTTCATTCCAAATGTTGCAGGCGCTTTCAGATTTAAACAACTGTTATCACATGGTTAACAGTATCATAAATAAGGGGATGGGATGTGCAGTTAAACCTATGTGCCCATTTGTGTTATATTAATCATCGGCAACTAAGTCAACCTTGGAAAAGCTCAATTTTTTACTCTACATTTGCTACAAAAACAAGAGGAACAGCAACATTAATTAAGAAAAAGGGATCTTTTCAATCCTGTTGAAAGGCTATGACACTGTGTTTGGTAATTTGTGTAAAAACCCAGTGCTGTTAGTAAATCTGTATGCTCCTAATCACGACAATGGAGAATTCATGAAGAAGCTTCTTTCTTCACTTCCCAAACTGCATTCCATTACTTGGGAGTGATGAATACTGTAACAACTTCTCTCTCTGATAAATAAAACCCCAAAGATGCAACACCTTAACCTAAAATGGCCCAGACTTTATCACAGTTCATGAGTCAATATGGCCATAGTGACCCTTGACAATCTCTGCACCCGACAGATAAGCAGTTCTCCTTTATTCGCATGTTTGTAAATCCCATACTTGCATATAACATTTTTTGATAGATAACATGCTTCTTCTCTCAGTGGCAAATGCAGATCAATTTATTTAGCTCTAGAACTTCATTTCAGATCACAATCCTGTCCTTGGAAACTTGACCCCTCACTTCACCACACTCTCACTTTTGCACCTATATTACTCAGTCTATAGATCTGCTCCTAGAACCCAATCAAACTAACCATATTAGCCCCAACTTACTTTTGGAGACTACTGTGTCAGTCCTTAGAGGCAAGAAAATGTCATATTCTGCACCTAGTAACAGAGAGAAGAGAATTTATATATGACCTAAAATCAATAGGTGATCAATAACTGTCCTACATGAGATCAATGACACCTCCAGGTCCTTTTATTGAAAACTCTCCTAATCAAGAGTCACTGAGTGACAATGCCATTTTTAAATCAAAACATCTCACACTTATCAAGCGAAGAGAAAAATGACCTGGAATCTCCACCAAGTATAGCTTAGATAACCAAAGTAATGTAAAGTGGAAAAATTCTTTGTATAATTGTTCCAAAAAATTCCAAGCAGCCCCTCTACATCTACTGTTGAAGATGTTTAATGAATCTCTGCCGCAAGGCACATTACTGCCACTCACAAACAAGCTGCCATATCTGGCGCACTTAAAAAAAAGTAAAAGACCCAGAAAAATCTTCATCATACTGCCCTGTTGCACTCCTCAGTGTGGATGTCAAAACAGTTGCCGAACAGTTAGCATGCACTAGAAACTGTTCTACCAAGTTTCATTTTGGAAGACCAAACAGGGTTTATCAAAAAAAACATCTCTCATCTTGTGTTTATCACTACTATCTGACAACAATTTCCACAATAAAAGTTAAAGAAGACCTTTAAAAGTGGAACTGCCTACAGATCACATTGGCAAGAAGAGAGCACAGTGCATTAAAATGAACATTGTCTCATAATGTCTGTGCCTATTTCAGAGTTTGCATTTTTTATTCCCCAGATCCTTCTTTTGTTGCATTGACAGTATATTCTCCTCTTTTATATGGATCAAGGCTTCAGAAATTCTTATTACAGAGGATTAGATTAGTGGGAGGCTTGGGATCACTGAATCTGCAACTTTACTACTGGGCACCCAACAAAAAAATTGTACATTAGGCCTTCTATCCTGAAACGGACTAGAATCACATTCATGTAAGTCTTCCTCCTCAAAGCTTCCGCGTGCCATGCCAACAGACTTGAACCTAAACAGCACAAGGATAATCCCTCATATCTACTCTAGGGATCTGGCAACACCTCAAGCAACCTGTTGGCTGGTACATGCGCCCCCTTTGACACCGACAGTGACTAGGACAGCACCGGGCCCTCCATCCAGGACCTGTACCTCTCAAGAACCAGGAAACGGGCAGGGAGAACCATCACAGACCCCTCGCACCCTGGACACAGACTTTTTGACCTGCTGCCCTCTGGCAGACAATATAGAGCCTGCAGACCAGGACCAGCCGACACAGGAACAGTTTCTTTCCCCTCGCCATCACCTCCCTAAACAACTGAACTGTCACATGCTGCACACCTACAGTTCTGCAACTGCACTCATGTAAGTCTTCCATAACAGAATAAGTTTAAAATATATTAATATAAAAAGCCAAGATAATGGGCACAGCCCTGAGAAGTTAAGCAATAGGTTTTGTTCATGCCCCTGTCACTTCTGCTGAAATGGAGCTAGAAAAAGAATCACTTAAAAGGCTTTAGAGAAAGAAGATATTACAGGCGGATGCATTTCTTCTGAATAAAAAAACAATTTAGCACTTTTTTAGCATCATTTCCTAAGTGTTTTGTCTCTGTGTCACTTTCTGAAGAGAGACATTCAGCACCACAGCACAGTCCATGCATTGCAAGCCAATTTCATATCAGCAGAAGTCAAATATATGCTTGAAAAGGCTAGAAACTATGCAGGAAGTCAATTTTCTTTAGATATGGAGTGTGGAGCCATATTCATAAGATCTAAGAATAATATAGCTGATCTAAGATCAGCTTCTATTGAATAATCATAATCACACATAAAGCAAAAAGAACAAACACCTGTTCCCAGAACTGTTTTTCAAACAGCGCAACTCAAAATGTAGAAATAATGCTTTGCTAAAGCTGTACTTTTAGAAATTTATAAATGGCACTGTGTGACACAGTGTCTGATTTACAATTGGCAACGAAGACTGGAACCCATGTATAGTTTAGAAAAATACAGCTCCAGAAAAAAATAAGAGACCACTGCAAAGACGTTCAGTTTCTCAGGTTTGATCTTTTATAGGTGCAAGTATTGAACTGAACAGCTTTGCCTTAGTTTTTAAGAACTGCTGACAGTATTTCTCCTAACTGCCAACAAATATTGTTCTTTAAAGCATAATTTTAAAGGAAATGACTAAACATCAAAATAAGAGAAATGATGCAGTGTTTATAGAACTTGAATAATTAAAAAAAAAATCAAATCTCTTGTTCACTCTTAAACAAAATGGCAATAATTACCTTTGATGTACCTCTAGTAGTGTTTTGCCATCCAACTGGTCACAATTCGAGCATAGAGTGCTGATTACAGCAGTGTCATTATCAGAAGCGGCTGGACTACAGGGGGCGCTCGCGCCTGCTACAGAAAGACGCGGGGGAAGTTTTGGATTGCTATGGTGATAGGGCTAAGCTTGAGGCCTCAGGTCAGTCAGTCAGAGAGAGATGATGGCGACAGCGACGGTTGAGGGGCAGCCTCCGCTAAATTCGATGAGATCTTTATTGAACTACCCTTTTGTGAGAAGGACGATGGCGGAAAAAATCCACGTTAAGGAGCTGGGACACGACAAGCCCGAAATAAACATCACCCAGCCAACTAAGGAGAAAGTTAAAGCCTACAGCAACTTTTTGCAGTGGTTGGTTCCAGCGTAAGTTGTGGCTGAGAGGCTGTGGAACAGTCAATGCACTTTTTTTTTACTTCCCCTGCATCCTATTAAAAAGTGACAGGTGTGATTTGACGTGGACACAGTCTGGACAAACTGACTTAAAGCACCTCTCCGAACGTGTCAAGAAGCATGAACGAGAGAGTTCATATTTGAAACTGTGTAAAGCTAGCTGTGCTCGAAAGGATTAGCATAGCGGCGCAGCTAGATGATAGACACCGCACTGCAGTCAGAAGAGGTAGATAAAAATCGTCATATTTTATAGAACTTGAGTATTGTATTGTATTGGATACCATTCCTTTCCAAAGCATGGAGCCTAATATAGCTGTAAATTGTTAATTTACTTTATCTGTGAAACTGCTGATTTTGAGAAGGAAATTAAATTATTATTGCAAAATTGTCTGACTGTTCTTTTGAATGCTTATACTGGACTATGGAGGGAAATCTATTGGTACATCAGCCCCACCAAGAGTTTCTTTCACCAGCCACTACTGGTCTTTATACTTTTCCTCATTAAATAAGATTTGATTCAGGTGATCACTAATCAGTAACTCATAAAGCAGAATGAGGTGCTTGTGTAGGAATTTAACAGACACTGGCATGGAATGGCTGTCTTACTCATAGAGATGCTGATTTTAAAATACATTTCACTGGTCGCTTATTTTGTTTTGTATCAGCGGAGTGCAAATTTTCTACCTGTTGATACACTTTGTGGAGAGAACCCAGTGTTCTTGTGTGCGGTTTCCACTCCACTCCACTCTATTGCAAGTATGGGAGCTATGTTCAAGCCACTTAAAGCCAAGGAGAGAAATCTTCTTCAAAGTGTCAAGAGCTTTTTACCCAGAGTGATGGCTTTTTCTGCTCACATCCCCCTCCAGGATTTGATGTATATACCCATGACGGCTGGACAGTAACTGTCAGCACAATGAAGCTTTGAATCTGTGTTGCTCAGTGACAGTTGACGGTTATCATCAACTACCTCCAAAGATGTTATTTTCATATTAAAGGGAAGGTTGGTAGACATTTCTGCTTACAGTTGTACCCCAAATGTAACCAATCAGCCAAGACGTGTTTGATGTGTAAAGTTTCCTAATTTTATTTTCCAGCAGAGTTTTGCTCAGACCACTGGACGCGGGATGGAAGAAGCATATTAGCCGTTAACATTGTGAAAACTGGATCCTTAAACCATCACACCCTCGCCCCAGCCCATGTCAGACAAACAGGGAATCTTATTTAAACTTGCTTGTGGGGCAGCTAGTGGCCTGGTGGGTTAGGGAGCTGCCCTTGTACTCGGCAGGCTGTGGGTTTGAATCCCAGGACTGCCAGCTGCACCACTGAGGTACCCTTGAGCAAGGTACACTGCTCCCCAGGCACTGTGTTCCTGGCTGCCCTCTGCTTGACTTGAGTGAATGGGTTAAATGAAGAGAACAATTTTGTGCTGTTCAAATTGTGTGGTGTGTTCACATGTGACAAATGGACGCTCATGGGGGCATACTGCAGCCTAATTACAGCTAAACCAGTATAGATTAAAGCTATGCAGTGTATATTTGCATTTATGTATTCAATAGACATTTGTATCCAGAGCTATGAAAAGTTTGATCATGTTACAGATGTAGTTGAACTCTATGAGTCTAACCCAAGTGCTCTGGATAGTGTGGGGATGCTATAAATTATAGCATCCCTGCTACAGTTTATTCTGATCATGATTATTTTTGTAATAAAAATGACAAAATTATTGCTAAAGAGTTGCTGTGAGTAAAGCTATGTTTCTGATGTGTGTAGCCCAGATTCTGACATGATACTGTACAAAAAGACATGAAACGCAAGTTTGGGGTGCACCACAGACTTTCAGCCGTAAGTACACATTACTCTTTCTGAGTCTCAGACGAATTTTAGTTAATGATACATTAGTACATTAGATGTACATTAGAATGTCTAGCACTTCTAGTTGAAATTAAAGTAGCTGTTCCCTTTACTCTCTCGCAGAGCGATTGAAAGAGATCTCACAGAGCGACTGAAAGAGAGTGAATGGCAATAATTATTTGCCTTCTGGCCGTCTAAGTTTCTTAATATAATTACTTTATGTAACACTCTATTATCTGCTTGCTCTTAGCTAACATCATGGACCTTCTGGGTATTAAATCGTGGGGGAACAAGAGTGATGTAAGTCTGCATTTATTTTAAATTATATCAATTTGTGTTCCTTTTCCAAAAAAGGAAAGAAGAGAGAGATGCAAGGAGCGAGACAAGAAATAGTACAGGAAATCTAAGGCAGTAATTTTCATGAATTTATGAAAATTACGTATAGGACTTTATACTTGTTTAGCTTCTATTATGTTCTCTTGTAATAACTTTTAAACAAATGTGATAAGTAAAAATTGATGTAGTTTAATGACGGTTCTAAAAACTAAAATACATTTTTTTTAAATCTGGATATTGTCACAATTGCATAGAAGAATGTATATTTTCAATGTCATTTACACTGACATAGCTTAGAAGTAAAGAACATTTTTCCTTCTCCTGTAAAGTTACCATCCTGGAGATGTTTTTTTTTGGACAATTTAGGCTAGAATCCTTGTGGTGATTTATATATATTTTTGCATTTTTTCCCATTGCTTTTTAAATAGCGTTTCAAATTTCTATAGCATGCCTGCATACTCCTAGATCCAGAAAGAAGGACTTGCTCAACCTCTCCGAGGTACAACTCAAAGTTCACCCAAACTCATCTACTGCAATATTATGTTACTGTGATTTCTTGCCAAACTATTTCCTCAGTGGTTGCATCAGGTTGGCAGTTCTTTGATGGTCAGTCAATAAGCCGATATAACGTGTCATCATACAAAACTGGAACAATTAGCAGCGCTGGAACACGCCGAGTGGGCTTTGTGTGTACAGTGCAATAGGGACCTTTATAATCAACTCAACATGGCTAATTTTGACATGGAGGGGGAGCAGGGATTTGGAATTGGAAGGCAGCTTGGCCAGAAATGAACAGATTGGCAGGGTGCGAGGGACTGGCTTCATCAGACTGGGCACGGTGGCTAATTAAAGCCGAGCCTGTCCTGACCAGTGGAATCCTGATCCATCCCTTTCTTCACTTACACTGAATCCAAGCAGGGATGCTGCATTTGGGTTTTTTTGAGAGGCACAACAAGATCAACGCTGCCTTTCTCTCTTTCTCTTTTCTCCTACTCTCTCATTCTGTGAAGGTCTCTTGCTACTAATTGGGCTTTACTTCGACCTTCAAGTGGAAGATAGGGATTCACAGATTGATCCCCCCAACGCCCAGCCAATTCCGCGCACGCACATTCACTTTAACAGCTCGATTGGACCAGTCACTTTGCGAATGGGTCTTTGGGGTTGTTTTTTTTTGTCACTATCTAAGCTTGAAACCAGAATAAGCTTCAGCTTTATCACACAGAGACCTGAGAAGACATTTGTCAAATCTGACTATTATCACTCACGTTCACACCACTAATAACACCAATCACATCTTAGTAATAATCACTAGGCCTACATTATGTAGTACATAAAACTCAATTGTGTGTATTAGTTAATATCTACTGTGTGACCGAGTGCTGTTTTGTTCCAGTTCAGCTCCACATTTGCAGTGCCATCAGTACAAAAATGTTTTAGCAACAATTTACCGCTCTAAAGTGTCTTTGTGATGGATCTTTAATGAGATCATATATGTGCCATATACAGTGCTTCATAATGGGCCTGCACATCCTACAAATGCTTGTTCAAACTGAGATCTATTAGCTCAGTTGCTCAGACCATTCCTGAACGGTGTTTGCAGTGTAACATTTCCCATTATACTGTCGAAAGAGGCAATTGCCTTCAGATAATACTGCCATCGTCAAAGCATGTTCTTGGCCTGCAACACTGTTGAGATAGCTGGTACATGCCCAAGTTACATTAATGCAACACACTGCCTCCGCTGGCTTCCCTTCTTCATATAGTGCATCCTAGTGTCACCTCTTCCTCAGATAAGTGCCCCCAGCCACCCACTTGATGTGAAATAAAACGATTCATCAGACCAGCCCACCTTCTTCCATTATTCCATGGTCCTGTTCTGATGTTCAAGTGTAGGCGCTTTTGGAAGCAGACAGGGGCCAGCATGGGCTCTCTGATCAGTCTGCAGCTCTGACGCCTCATACACAGCAGGTTGCGAGGCAGTGTATCTGATACCTTTCTATTATTGCCAACATTAACTTCCCCAGCAATTTGTGCTTCAGTAGCTCTTCTGTGAGATCAGACTAGATGGGCTAGTCTTTGTACCACACATGCAGTGCCGGTGCCAAGGGGGGGCATTCGAAGGCATTGCCCCCCCCCAGCGAGTGGCCAGGCCCCGCCTAGCGAGTCGCTCATATGTAAGGGCGGACTGGAAATCGATGCGTTCTGGAAAATTCCAGAACGGCTGTCCGGTGCACAGCCGCCTGCCCGGGCTCAGCCAGCAAGGCGCATGGAACACAGTCAACATCAGCCAGCACCCCCCCCCCCCATAGTGCCCGCCCATAGTCAGTTAGATGCCCGCCCAGTTGGTCCGCTCTGGCGCCAGCAGACATGCATCAGGGAACCTTGGGCTCCAATGACCTTGTTACCGATTCATTGGTTGTCATTCCATGACCACTTTTGGTAGGTACTAACCACTGCATGCCTGGAGGTCCTGTCATTTTAGAGATGCTCTGACCCAGTCATCTAGCTATCACAATTTTGCTCTTTTCAAAGCTGCTTGAATTGTTATGCTTGTCCATTTTTTCTGCTCCTGACATGTCAACCTCAAGAACCTCAAGGTTATTCACCTGTCAGTGGCTTTAATGGCAGACTAGTGTACGTATAGGACTTTTTCACACCTGAAAGTCTGAATGTCCGACCCATGATTTGTGTTTTTGATATAGAGTACATATTTGCTCTGGTTAATTTTGTTCTCACATTGCAATTTTGCGAGTACATCGCCTACATGGGCTCAGTTTGCCTACACTTGACACTGGTTGGTTTGTAGAGGGGCATGCATCTGACATGGTGGTGTCAGTTTCATCGGTCAGACTTTTCCATCTGAAAGGAGAAAATGTATATATGTATATGTCTCGTTTATGGGTTAATTTCAAGTTTTGATTTCTTTATAAGACCAAATTGCAATTAAATACTTTGTCTCCTAATCTCCCTCCTTTTTTTGTACTTATCTTCTGGTTCTTTTCCTTAGCCTCATTTCACACTTTTTTCACACTGCAAACAAACCAAACCATGGTTCAGTTTGATCCAGGCTTGGTTGTGCTAAATTTTGGTCCTTTGGTCCAGATAGGGGTCTGGGTCACCTTTCACATCTGATATTTTGGTTCAGATCAACCTGAAAAGATCAGCCTGGGCCAATTAAGGTAGGTGTGAAAGCACTCATTCGTATGTATCATATGTATAGATAATGCATAGATATTGAAACATTCAAAACTACTCATTTATGTTGCACATTTTAAAACAGATTGTGAGAAGGATTTTGGGAGCCACATCCTAATAGGGTCTGGGACTGACAGCAGATGCTGTAATTTCAGGTGTGAGATGTCCACCATATGATAGCCTCATGTTGTATTTCAGAAAGTTCTTCCACATAGTTCTTAAAATAGGAGTTCTTAATCTGAATTTAAACTGGTTATGGCTATTTACACTTCAGTCCACTGGTTTTATCTTAATTTATCAAATTAAATGGGAAAGAGGAACATCTCTATCATGACTGTTTTTAAAAAGTATTCCTGGATTTCATTTGCTGACCAGTACTCTATTTCGCACAAGACTGTTTTATTATGATTTATTATGATTTGTGCTTGTTAGTTTAATCAAGTATTTACAAAAAATAGGAGAACAACAGAAAAGGTAGTAGGCACCGCTCAGGGCTGTACATATGACACTACAACTCTAACACACAAAGGATAACTTCTCCAAATGAGATCTAGTCACAACATATGAATGGAGAAATGCACAGTGGCAGCCCAAGACTAGGCATTCAGTTTGGGTTGTAAATATTAAAACACATTCTGCATGTAGCTTTTCTAGAGCATAAACCAGTCCTGACATGGGAGAATAACTGTTCACCATCTAACAGCCTACAAAGAATTGAACTCTGTTGTTTCAAACGAAATCCTAACAATGAAATAAAAGTGATGCTTCAGCGTTGTACTGTCTTTGGTGTGTTCACACAAGTAATGCACACAATCAGGAGGAACTCATGAAGCTTCATTTTGCATCAGGAGAAGAAGAGTGAAAACAAAGGGAGCTTTGAAGTCAAACTTTAGCAAAAGAAAGTTAACAATGAAAGAACCAGTCTAGGGTGTAAAGCGACTTCAGCTGAGCTGGTGAATAGAAGCTGTCCGATGCTACAGCGCTGACTGGTATGTCACTTTAGCAAAGCAGTGGAAACAGAACAGAATCGGTTCACTAACAAAGTGCCTGGCACAGAGCACCGGCAGCTTCACACCAAACAGAAATACAATTCAAAATGCCTTTACAAGGCCCATCATAGTGTGGAGATGGAAAGGTCAGGGAGTGGCGCATAGGTCTGCCTGCTCCTCAGCCCTCTCAGTCCGCCAGATAGTGCAGACCGCCCCGCCGCCACCTTGAATCCAGGAGCTGCCACACATGGGACTCTGGGGCATCTTCAGTTTCCAAAGCCTGTGGTGAGGCTGGATCGGCCAAACCCTCATCCAGTTGTCCCCAGACCACTGGCCTAGGAAGGGAGACATGACAAACAGGATGAATACACATGTGAGAGAGCAGCTGCAACTTAACACACACTGGATCTATGACTGATGTGATAAGAAAGGGACGAATTAATCTGGGAGAGAGGCTTAGAGCTGGGAGAAAACAGGCTGATATCCCAGGTCAGTCTCCAAACCCTGTCACCTAGCTGGTATTGGAGCGGTTCCCTCCTGTGCTGATCCAGCTGTGTTTGGAATTGCTGAACTACTCTGATGGCATGAAGGTCCTCCACCGTGTGAAACCACGTATCCATTTCATATGAATGGAGAAAATGCATGTGTATACATTTTTATGCTTATTTTCAAGAATTTCTTTAATTCTTCATACAGGGGGTCCTCGAGTTACAACAGTCTCGACATACGACATTTCAAGTCGCTCCCACTCCCACTCCCACTTACACCATTATCCTCGTACTTACGGACCACGTGGGTGAACTAGTTTGGTTGTGTGCGGTGGAAGAATACACAGTAACGCGGCGTCTGAGTAAGGGGAGTTTTCCTCTTCCTTTTTCTGTGGCTTGGTTGTGTTTTTATGATTTTGCAGCTGTGTTAGGAGAGGTAAGAGACTTAGACTAGGGTGTGTTTCAACACCAAAATTTGGGTTACATCACTGCCGGAGGAACGGATCTGTGTCGTAACTCGAGGACTCCCTGTAATGCCAAAATTGAATTAAATACTTTGTCTCCTCATCTCCCCGTGTGCTACCTCCTCATTTTTGCTCCTCTTCTGGTTCTTGTGTTTGGAACTACCTAACTACTCTGATGGTGTGAGGTTCTCCACGGTGTGAAACCACATATCCATTACATATACAGGATATCAGTGGGCATGGGGTCCCACCAGCAGAATGGGGGCTGACACCCAAACACACACAAAGAGTGTCAGACAGACCAGTCATGGAGTGGTGCAGAGAGTTCTGAGTGCACTCTGCCCAGTCATGCTGCCGTCTATGGCAGGACGCCTGGAGGAACCTGCTGAGCTCCGGGATGGTACGTTCAGCCTGACCATTGGACTGTGGCTGGTAGCCTGAGGTCAGGCTGATGGAGACCCCCAGCTTGGTGTGGAACACCTCCAACACCCAGGATACAAACTGGGCACCTCGGTTGGACAGGACAGACATGATACAGGCCATCAGAGTAGAGGGAGGAGATCTGAAGAATCAACACCCCTTCGCAACACAAATGTAGTGGATTGCCCGTTTCGCAACTGACACGAGCTATGAGTGAGAAATTATTGGCAATGACATTAACTTAAGCTCTAGGATAATTCAGTTATTAGTCTTAAGTCTTATGGCTTATGGCTTAAGTTATAAGTCTTAAGGCTTATTATCCAGTAAGTATGTCCAATCTCAGTCCGCAGGATACCATTCGGTGAAGAGGTTTTCCTTCTCCAGTGTACTCTAAACCTCATAAAAAGGCATCTGTCAGTTTCTCACGAGCTAAATTAGTGTATTAGCAAGGTGAGAACCCAAAAACATTGTCTTGGGCGTCCCGGTGAGAGCCAAAAGTCTTTAGTACTTTCATGGAAAACCACAGGCCACGGTGAATGACAAAACTCATAAGTCTCTGTGGGAAATGCTAACGCAAGGCTGAAACTGTCGTGCAGAAAGAGTCAGAAGGGTGAAAACACTCACATTCAAACAGTAATTTGACACCTTGGGCCAAAACATCCTACTTGAAAAGAAAGCTATTTATATCTGTTGAAATGGAAAATCAGCTTTGATGAGCAGATACAGTTACAGAGTGTCACTCGCAGTGACTCAGACACTTGTTCAATGGGATCAACTTTCTAGATTAAGTCATTTGGGATGGATAGTGACACTACGACACTGTATTATTTTCTGATTCTGTACAAACAGATGCAAAAGGTCCTGGAGATGTAATGCAATGACTCAACAGCTGTTGATGGGAGCTGGGGGAAAATGCTGTAGTGTAATGGAGTTAAAATGCTGTACAATTATTTCTAGGATAAAGGTAAGTACTAAATCCTAAGATGCCTACAGCTGCCTTTGGTAGAGTATTTGTTTTTCAAATGGCACCACATCCACTGTAAATTCTGAGTTTACTTTTAAAATGTTGGGAATCTGATTGTCTCACTTTTAAATGAAATCAACAAATGAATTTCAAGTTTTCAAGTCTACAATCTGGTTTCAGATTAAGTAAATGTAATACTTAGGTAAATTAGTTTATACATTTTAGTGATTATTTTGGAATTATTATTATAAATTAGCTGTTATTAGTTGAAGGAAATGTGTTACTTTGGTCATTTTCTAAAAAAACTTACTTGACCTGAATTTTCAGTTCAAACATAGAATGACCTCTGTTTTCTGACTGGATTGGTGGGGTCAAACTTGAATAGGGGGCTGTATGTACATATGCTGCTTTTTGTGACATCACAAAACACTTAATTAAGGCTGTTCTTATGTCTTAATTTACATACACTATGTGGACAAAAGTATTGTCTGACCATTACACCAACAGAGACTTAAATGACATTGAATTCAAATGCAGACTTTAATATGGAGTTGGTCCCCCTTTGCTGCTATAACAGCTTCCACTCTTCTTGGAAGGCTTTCCACAAGTTTCTGTGGGAATTTGTGTCCATTCATTCTGTAGAGCATTTATGAGGTCAGACACTGATGTTGGACGAGAAG
>JBBIGA010000106.1:6351455-6367382 GCA_037576975.1 Alestes dentex | reverse complement strand
GGTAATGCTTGTGCGGTAATACTTGGAGGGTAATGCTTGTGCGGTAATACTTGGAGGGTAATGCTTGTGCGGTAATACTTGGAGGGTAATGCTTGTGCGGTAATATTTGGAGGGTAATGCTTGTGCGGTAATACTTGGAGGGTAATGCTTGTGTGAGTTAAACTGACAGTAATACTTGTGAAAGTCCAGTGCAGACAGGCATGTACAGTTAAAGTGCGTGGTGTGCTGTGAGTAGTGTAGAGCAGAGGTGCGGCTGTGGATGGTGACGTTAGCGTTTCCCCCCCTTGGTGGAGTTAAACAGTCTCATGGCGTGGGGGAGGAATGACCTCCTCAGTCTGTCAGTGGGGCTGGGCAGCGACAGCAGCCTGTCGCTGAAGCTGCTCCTCCGTCTGCAGATGATGTCGTGTAGAGGATGCAGTGGATTGTCCATGATTGACAGGAGCCTGTTTAGTGTACGTTTTTCTGCAATGGATAACAAACTGTCTAGCTCTGTGCCGACAACATGGCCCGCCTTCTTCACTAGTTTGTCCAGTCGTGAGGCGTCCTTCTTCTTGAGGCCACCACCCCAGTAAACCACTGCATAGAAGAGAGCGCCCACCACGACAGTCTGATAAAACATCTGCAGCAGTTTTTTGCAGATGTTGAAGGAAGCCAGCCTTCTGAGGAAGTAAAGCCGGTTCTGTCCTTTTCTGCACAGAGCATCTGTGTTGGCAGTCCAGTCCAGTTTGTCGTCCAGTTGCACTCCCAGGTATTTGTAGGTCTGGACAATCTCCACATGTTCCCCTTTTATTGTTATCGGCTCAATGTGAAAATATCTAGCTTAAAGAAAAAACCTTCAAATGACGAATTCAGTAGGAAAGATTTTGGTATCTTTTGAATATACACTAGAAAAGTAGAGCGTTTGCTTATTTTTACATGTAATTTTCCAACATTTAAAATTTCACGGCAAGTAATCCCTAAATGACACGTGCAGCATTTTAGCTGCACAAATACACTGCAAGAACCAAAATCTTAGTCAGAAACAGGCAGCATTTATAAATGGACCTGTATCTGAAACACATATATGAAATAGAGATTGCCATCTTATCCGTTGTGGTTGAAGGTCTTTGAAAAATCAGCGTGTGATGTGCATCAGAATACAAATCTGTTTTTCTCCCCCGTAACGGCTCATCAAAACTGACACAGCAATTTTTTTATTGTTCTTATTTCATGCTGTTTGTATTCATTAAATGATTTATTAACAACAAAATGAGTCAAACCAAAGCAGAAAATGATGGATTTTAGTTTAATGGATCGTTTTTATATTTTGTAGTTTTATTCCTAGCATTCATTTCAAATAACGAAGGCCTGGCACTGAGGATCTACAGTCTGGAGCCCTTTCATTCGGTACTGTCTGGACTGTGTTGCTGTGACATTAGCTCACTTTAAGAGACTGTACTCAATAATCCTCAGCAGCGTTCTGTTCTTTTTGGCTGTCTGTCTGCTTGCTTAATGATAATGAGGGGGTGGAGAGTCCTCGTTCAATCAGGAGAGATGGGCTGACGAGCGGAGAGGTGCAGGCACTGTGGAACATCCACAGCTGTGCTCTGGCATCCAGCTGCTTCAGGTGCTACAGCAATCCAACTGTATTCTCCGTCTCCCTGAGGGATGTATCAGTCCCTCTCTAAGCCAGTCAGAACCTTCTAATTAAATAGTTAAAGTCTTACATATAAAACGGCCTGTGACGAATGCAGATGGAGAGAATGAGCAGAAGTTCAAAGAGGGAGTTCACTTCAGTTCTGTTTGATTTGGGATATTGTCCCAGGGCAGCTTTCCAGAAATGCAGGATCACGATCTCTAAAATATTGTTGCGGTCAAAAAAAAAAATTATTATTTACTTTTTACTGAGCTGCAGTGGAAGCAAGTTTTCCAAGGGGAATGTATTCTTATTGTACTCTGTCATTCATTTTCTGTAACCACTTATTCTAAGGTCGTGGGTAGGGATGGGAATCCATAAGAAATTATTGATGTCAATGCCATTATCGATTCTTCTTATCAATCCAATTCCTTATCGATTCCATTATTGATTCCTAAACAGTGTTACAAAATGAGCCTGTTCTGGGAGATGTATTCTTTCAGGGAGTGTTTGGAGTTTTACATGGCCGCTCTGTTTGTGAGTGATTCTCACCACTCTAATGTTCGTTCCAAGAACAGACCCTGCTCCCCGTAAATGTCTTATTTTTGGACCCGCTCTGTGGCCGAGAGTAACGAGCCAAAGACGCCTGGCTAGCAGCTGTTAAAACCAAGGCTGAGAAGGCAACTTCTTCTTCATCCTAGTGTCTATTCTGCATGGCTCTCCACTTGGCGCGGTCGAGGGCATCGTCCGGGGCTGCATTGATGATCTTAAGGTCTTTGTTGATTCGGTCCATCCACATCTTTTTTGGCCTGCCGCGTGGCCGCCGGCCTCCTGGATCTAGCCGCATTGCCATTTGGACCACCAAGTGTTCTTTTCCTCGCACGACATGGCCATACCACCATAGCCTCGTTTCTCTCATTTTCTCTGGGATGGGTGCGATGCCAAGTTGCTTTCTGTCTTTGTTCATAACTTGGTCCCAACATATGAGACCTAGGCTCCACCTGAGCACTCGCGTCTCCATCGTATGCAGGGCCTGTTCATGCTTCGTGATTGTTGGCCAACAGTCTGATCCATACAGAGCAACTGGGCGGACTACAGTCTTGTAAATCTTTGCCTTAAGGTGGTCTGGCATCCGACGGTCACACAATACGCCCGTTACTTTGTGCCATTTCGTCCATGCGGCGTTGTCCCGTGTTTGCACATCAGGGAGGATATCCCTGTCACTACTGATCGTCGATCCCAAGTACTTGAATTTATATGTCTTCTTTAGGTCTTCTCCGTCGATGCTGATGGTACCATCGGTTTGGAGGCAGGCTTCTATGTATTCAGTCTTCCTGGTGTTGAGTCTCATGCCATGGTCAGCCAGGCGTGACTTCCATTGCTGCATGTGGTGTTGCAGCTCTCTTCTAGATTGATTCGCCAGGAAGACGTCATCGGCATTTAGGCGTGACCATGGATGTGGTGTTTGGAGCTCGGCAGTCGCAGTGTCCATGCAGAGGGTGAATAAGAGGGGCGAGAGGGCCGAGCCTTGGTGCACACCCACATTGATGGTAAAGGGCGGCGAAACTCCTATGGGGCATCTGAAGACACTGGTGACATTCGTGTAGAGTATCTTGACCCAGTCGACGTAAGCTTCCAGGACTCCATGGGATCATAGGGCGTGCCAGATCAGGTTGTGTGGCACTCTATCGAAGGCCTTCTCCAAGTCTGGGAATGCCATATGGATTGTTTGGTTCTTCTTTTGGTGCTTCTCTACCAGCAATCTCGCAGCATCAATGGAATTTTAATGCTGTGTTAAGACCTCAAATGTTTTAACCTGTTGGTAGTGTTACCAGCCTTGCAAATTAAAACAGCACTTCACTGGTTACAAACTCAACTGTCATTTTTTTAGTAAAATGCAACCATGCCGCGGACTGCTTTCTCCCCTCCATGATAATTCGAGTTGTGAAGTGTGATGTCATCATGCACGACACAGGAAAAAGTCTGAAAGAATCGGACTTAGAGGAACCGATTATGCCGGAGGTAAACGATTCCGGTGCTTTGCAAAATTAGAACCGGATCGGAAATCGGAACCGGGGTTTGATTCCCACCCCTAGTCGTGGGTACCCGGGGCCTATCCTGGGGTCAGTGTGAGCGAGGCAGGGACTCATCCTGGGCATGGCGCCAGCCCACCACAGAGCGTGCACACACACACAGACACAGACACACACATACACACACCATTCGCTCACACCTACTGTCAATTTAGAATCCCCAATTCACCTGACGCGCTTGTCTTTGGACTGTGGGAGAAACCCGGAGACCCCGGAGGAAACACACACCACCACGAGGATAACATTCAAACTCTACACACACACGGCCAGAACCCAGATTCAACCCCCCAACCCTGGACATGTTCTTATTGTATTGTGATTTTATTTTGTGAATGTTTCGTGTGCTGTTCTGACAGAGTTGTTAAGAAGCAAAGTTACAGCACACGAAGGTGACAAGTGTTATGGCCGTGTGTAATGATTGTTTTGTGTAAATGCTACTCCAGCACAGAATTGGTGCAAAAATGTTGCAAGATGCTAGACAAAACCGTGCCTGTTTAGGAGTGCGACATAATAAGCAAGCAGACCAAATTTAAAAAGATGAAAATGGAAAATCTGTAAGAGGCCCCTAAATAAATGTTTATGCATGAAATGTTGTAAAACATTGCAAATGGATAAATTGTTGTGGGCTAAATGGTCATGCTATTCTTTTCTAAGCATAAATTATGATTTCCAAAATGGCTGTCCACAGTAATGAGCCAAACAGATGTAGCAGCTGGAGCTGAAAAATACTGTGTTATTTTCCAAAGGCACAGATATTGCGTCCAACATAATAGGATAAGATAAGCGAAGAAGGGGCCGGAGCCATCATAGCAATACAGCAGATACCTTTATTATTGATGGCTAGGATCAGAAATTGTTATGGTCCTCAGGGAGTCTAGTTCTTTAAAGAAAGGAGCACCATTCCTACTCATAAACATTTTGTTGTTTATCTGAATGTTCACAAAGTCTCGGAATAAGCTGTAGGCAGGTACAAAGTCTTTGCTAGCCTTTTGGCTGTCTGGATTCTTCCTTAATTCCTTCTGGCAGATGCACTGTCATCTCTCCTGTGCCAAAGACTCTGAGAAAAAAAATTCTATCCTCTTAAAAAGCATATTTATGGAAAGGAAGAAGGTGAATCTTTCACTCAAATCAGCCAGAGAGTAGGAGGAAAGGGGAGAGATGATCTAATCAGCGACGCGAACGTATTAAAAATAAAGGCTGAGGACTAATAAGCTGTCTGAGATGTCAGCGTAGCAGTTGGTTGCTTTTTAGAATAATGAATTTTCCCTCAGCTGCACTTGAAAAAAAATCAACAAAATATTTCCCTCGTGACAGGACAATGGTTGAGGGAGGAAAACAAATAGCATGATGATCATATTTTTTGTTTTTTTTTCAAATATATATATATATATATATATATATATATATTGGAATCATTTGCAATCTTTGCAAATTTCTACAAAATAATGACATGCCATAATATATCTCCATTCTTTTTTTTTTCTTTCTTTTGTTCAACATAATTTGAGCACAGATTCCCTTTACACTGGGTGGAACCAAAAGAAATACTCAAAAATGGCTTGGAATACAAACTCCAGCTAATTTACATAAGAAGAAAAGAACATTTTTGCCTCCTCCTGTTACTCTTTTGGAGGTTTTTGGCCAATTTGGATTTACAATTTGGATTTCATTGATGTGGCTTTGCCAGTAGATATATTCAGGTGTTTTATTTCATATTTCAAGAAGTTTGTAAACCACAACTCAAAACTCTTATCTTTGATATAACATAACTGGCCATAATGCATGGTAATGTTCTGAGTTTTCTATGTGCCTCAGTTTTGTTTAGTGTCGTGTGTATGCGATATGCTACACATCCAAAAGTCCACAAACTCCTGCTTGTCTGATGTTCCTTTTAAGATCAAGGGTATTAATGCAGTCTCTACTCTTCTGAGATTTAGATCATAAACATCACTCCACTTCATCTTAAATTTAGTGGACGGAGCTCCATCACTCCAGAGGTGGAGACATAGGGACCTTACGGGGATAATAGAGATTATCCAAGCAGCGTGTGTGCAACTGAATGAGTAACTGAACTAAAAAGCTACAAGGGATGTCTGTATAGTTTTGGACACATAAAAGTAATAACTCTCAACTTCTAAGGTGTAATGTAAGTACAGTCTCATCTAAGGGTAAATGCAACAGACTCTCAAAAGCTAGGCTAAAGGCCAAACATCTGAGCTTACAGAGTGAGAAGTGTTTAAAAACAGGTAGAATAGCTATGATAAATTGAGAAGACTTCAAGATTTCTGACAGGTGGAAAATGAAAGATTGTTGCCTTAACCGTTGTTTCAGTCCTTGAATATGGCAACATTATTTATATGAATGTCAAAACCTCCACAACAAATGATTCATTACAGGCGTCCCGGCTGACTCCTTTTCAATACACACTTCTTTGATGTATATTCAGAGATGAACTGATCATACTTTGCTTGAAGACACAGATAATATAAAAATGATGTTTAGAAACTCATGTGGTATCATCAGCTGAGTTACAGGATTTGCCTTTTTAAACTTCTTTCAACCACTCTTTCATGCCTAGTTGGGTCCTTTTACCCCAAAATACATTTTATTTACTTTCAATGTCATTTTCATATATTTTACATAGCATTCCTGTACAAGTATACCAATTTGATACGTGCTAGAAATGTTTGGGTTGGTTTAGATTTCTTTGAATATCATACAGTTTTGCAAAACACGTGAACTGTTTTGCAGAAACACCACTTTGTTGGTTGGTTGAGAATAACCTTTATGAATTTTGATAGATAAGGTCAATGTATGCATTAAACGTCAAAGCAATGGCATGCCTTATTCTACACTCACTGCTGTGGTGCTTGGAAAAGTCAAAAAGGTGAAAACTTCCATATTTCACGTGTAAAGAACATCACTGAAGAAGTGCAAGAAGTCATACATATTTTTTTTTGCCTGTCACTCACTGACTGCTTTTTTGAGCAAGCAGTCAAATAATTAGTTACTCTGATGAAACAAATCAGTAAAAGCACAGATTCAGAAAGTGCTAACAACCAAAAGGGCAACATGAAGCTTCTTATATATGCTGACAGAATGCCTGGCAGAACACAGAAAAATCCAGTTCCACATGCTGATCCATGTTACTATGAACAATGTGGGCATACATCAGTCTCAGCTACTCTGTGGGGAGATTTTAATGATTTAAAATGGACAAAGAGTCTTTGCCAAAGAAACTGGTGAATGTACAACTAATATTCATAACAATCTAGTTGGTTAGATTTACATTCGTTTTACATTCTGTAAGGTCTGGAATCTCCTCCTGTTTCAATGAGCTACATGCAGGAAACAATTCATCAAAAGAAAGAAGAGGTGTTTAAAAAAAGTAAGAAGAGGTGTTTAGCAAAAGTAAGAAGAGGAGTTTAGCAAAAGTAAGAAGAGGAGTTTAACAAAAGTAAGAAGAGGTGTTTAGTAAAAGTTTGAAGAGGTGTTTAGCAAAAGTAAGAAGAGGTGTTTCAAGGTACCTTATTGAGCTAGGAACGATGTCAGATGGTGCCGGTAGTTTCTGAGATGATGGTGAAGCTGAATGAGGAGCGAAACTGCAGACTGTCTGCTGCAGGCATGAGTCACTTTGAAAAAGTGTGTGTGTTGGATGGAGCACTAAAGTGCTTGCTGAGATGAGAATGTGCAGTCAAGGTTGCAGCGATGTGTTTAAAAGTGGTCCTGTCAGACACTGCAACCCGCCCTCTCATGGCAGATTACTTCCCTTGTCCACGCCGCCCATCTAAGGTCACCTGGCTGCCTTCCAAATCTCAACCTAAATCAACCCCTTTTTTTTTTTTACCATTGACGGTTTCCCCCACCCCTTCCATAAGGGCGAACGGAGAAGCAGTTATACTTTTATTGTGACTATTCATACGTGTGCACAGCTGCCCCCAAGTTCCCCCACAAAGTAGTAGAAGAGGAAATACCAGGTCAATAACATTATAATGAATTTATTCGATTCCTATTTCTCTTTCCATTTCTCAACCTTCTTCTGGCATAGGCAAGAACCATTCTCCTGTTCCACTGTTGCTGGTACAAGATGGTACCTAAGCCTTGATTGCTTCCATCTGTCTCCAAAATGAAAGGGAGGGAGAAATCAGCGTAAGCTAAGATGGGAGCAGGGGTAAGTGTCTCTTTTAGCATGTCAAAAGACGCTTGGCATTCAGCTGCCCACAGTGACTCTCACTCCTGATTCCTCTTTATGTGAAACCCTATACACAGAAATCTGATAACCTAGAAAAATGATTTCCTCTTGTAGAAAGTGACACCTCTCAAGTTTGACTCTCAAACTTGTCTCTTTTGGCTGTTTTAAGACTACCTTGAGCCTTTGTACGTGCTCATTAAAGGTCTGGGAATGTATCAATGTATCAATATCTCATCCAGATGTACTAACATGATCTAAAACACTTGGTCACTCTTGGTGGACTGCATCAGGTGCTGGAAGACGAAGGTCCATTACAGACCGCAACAGTAAACAAGAGAATGGACTGATTCCAAAGGGAGTAGTAAAGCAGTCTTATGTCTGTCTCTTTCATGTACAGGTACTGGATGATAGCTGGAAGCCAGGTCAGTTGTTGAAATGAACTTAGCCCCTTGAAGTGCATCAAAGCTTTCATCAATGCAGGGTAGTGGGCGTGTGTCAGGCTTTGTTTTTTGCATTTAGGCACCCATAATCAACACAGAGTCTTACGTTTTCATCCGTCTTCCTAACTAAGACTATTGGTAAGGTGCTTTCCTCTGTCACACCCTTCATGAGAAGATTGATGTGTTCCCTAACCTCCTTCTACTTCACTGATGGAATAGTTCAATGTGGCAGGAAGTCACAGGAACATCATCTACACTGGAATTTGTCAATGTACTCCAGATTTTTACGATCAAGGGTGAGAAAATGAGTAGCACAATGTGTCAAAAATCTACTTAACTTAGCCTGCTGATCAGGTGTCCCATCTATGAGAAGTCTGTCCAAAACCAGCTTAAACCTATCCTCAGACATTTGGCTGTCCTTAACAGAGATTCTCTGAAACTTCCTCAACATTAACAGAGATTCTCTGAAACTTCATCTCACAAGACTCATTGGCATGCACACACTTTACTTGAGAAAGAGTCCCAAACCTACCTCTGGGTGGGACCCATGCATCTTCCTGAGACAGATTCATTACTTGTGCACCACTGGGCAAAAGGGAGTTAATTGGCTCTAACTGCATACAAGTGGACTCACAGTACAGAATTCTTCTTAGCCATTATAGCGACTACTGAGAAAGCAGATATGCAGACTATGTCTCTTCCAAGTACTTTAGCAATGGTCCTCTTTTCAACACTATTTACTTTTGGCATGTTCTTAAATGCTTCTCTCCAGGTATTAACTCTCTGCATCTGGTGAGTGTTGATACCAATAAGGCCTGGCAGACATGGTGTTTTGGGGATCTTTTACCACTAGCAAACCACATTCAGGGACTGTCAGACCTATGGTTTCAACATCCAACTTAACATACTCTATGTAAGGGTTATCTAAATCATTGCCCACAGTGATCTCAAGCCAACCTGATGTAGAGAGCATCTCCTCATCACAAATATTTTCTGATGAAACTCTCAGTGAGGGTACTGACTTGGCTAGAAAGTAGCATGTATTGACACCACCGATCTTGAGATCTATAATAGGATACTTGCCAACAGCTTTCTCAAGCAGTCTGCTATGAATAGAGTGCAGATCTGAGCCTACAGTTTGTCCTCACATTGCGTGGATCACAGCTGAGGGTTGAAGTTTTCCTGCACTGTAGAGGCCTTAGGGATCTCACTAGCTGGATGGTTTATGTCTCTGGACACAGTTTTAGCAATGTGTCCTACACTATTACACTTGAAACAAATGGGCTGGCCATCATCTGTAACCCTAGACTGTATTTTGGGCCTAATAGCAGCCAGTATTGTCTGGGTCTTGTGCACTGGGAGATTCTCAACAGCATTAGTCAGCTCAATGATAGCTTTCCTGCTTCAGCTTAGAGGAGTACCTCCTCTAAGGTTACACCACATTTCTCAGGTACCAAACTTCTATCAATACCCAACTCCTGGTACTAAAATGTGGCAGGGAACATATCACAACAAGCGCAAGAAAATCGTTTAGGGGTTTATACTGATTGGTCAAAAGCAGAAAACAGTATTGTTTTCTGAAAATAAATAACCTCCAGGTAAGACTAAGTAAAATTACAAATTTTATTACTTCAAACAAAAAATGGTAGTGTACTTGTTTTCTTTACGGCAATTGTTTTCTAACATTCTTCTCCATATTAACATTCACATCATGATAAGATAAGATAAATTCTTTTGTCATAAACATGCTAATTGCAACAAGCAAAATAAGACAGAGGGGGAAACATAAAATAAAAAGGTATTAATAAAGTAACTAAAATAAAATAGGAATAGTGCAAACGGAATAATAAGCATACTATTCTCCTTCACCCCACTGCCCCAGCACACAGCTGCAAAAAACACCACGCTCTCTACCACAGAGTGATAAAACATAGTCAGCATTGTCCTATAAAAAAATTGAAAGAACTGAGCCTCCTCAGTAGGCAAAGCTGGCTCTGCCCTGTCTTGAGGACAACATCTATGATCTTAGACCAGACCAGTTTATTATCTGTAACCCCAGGTACCGGTAATCCTCAACCACCTCAACATCCATCTCTCTGATGGTGACAGGGGTGGGAGCAGGAGCCTTCTTCCTAAAGTCCAGGACCAGTCCCTTTGTCTTAGTGATGTTAAGCTGTCCACCACACTCCTCTATTCCTCCTCCCGTCCATCCCTGACACGGGCCACAATGGCAGAGTCATCTGAGAATTTCTGCAGGTGACAAGACTGAGATCTGTACCTAAAGTTAGACGTGTAGAGAGTGAAGAGGAAGGGTGATAGGACAGTCCCCTGCGGCGCCCCCATGCTACTCAGGATGCTATCCGAGCAGCAGCTCTCCATCCGGACATGCTGTGGTCGATTGGTTAAATACTCCGTAATCCAAGCTACCAGTGGGGCGTCCACCTGCATTTCCGTGAGCTTATGCCCCAGCAGTGAGGGTCTGATTGTGTTAAAAGCACTGGAGAAGTAAAAAAACATGACCCTCACAGTGTTCCCAACAACGTCCAAATGGGAATAAGCCTGGTCCAGCAGGTAGATGATGGCGTCCTCCACGCCTATACGGGGTCGGTAAGCAAACTGTAGGGGGTCCAGCCAAGGCTCCACCAGCTGATTCAGGATTAGTCTCTCCAGCGCCTTCATGACGTGTGAAGTCAGAGCCAAATGGCCTGTAGTCGCTGGGATTTAATAAGGATTTAATTTTTAAAAAAGATCTTTTAAACTTATTTTTCACGCACTACAGATGGCCAGTGCAGTGGGTACCTCAGTACAAGATGGCTACCTGAACAAATATACATCACACTGTCTCAGAAATAATCTCAAAGATGTGGTGACATTTACAAAATCGATTTAACAGATATGAAATACTTGGCATTTTACAAAACACCCTAAAATGTTTGTTTTCTTCTAAACTCTCACACCCTGGATGCATGCGTTCTCTCTTTTACAGCTTCTTCTGACTCATCACAAAGAAATCCTGCCCCCGCTACCTGGCTTCACTTCAAGGGTCAATGTCAATTTAAAAGTGCAACAGTATATATTCTACTGCATGGCTCCAAAAACTACTTTTGATGGTGCAAACCACACCGAAAATATCTGACTGCTTTCAAAACTTGCACATGATGATGTTATGGGAATACAAGAAGAAGAACTAAAAGCATGCTCTATGTGAACCAGGTAGCAGCTACATAAAATATCCACGTTACATTTGACTGTGCAGCACTTGGCCTTACTTAGGCAACAAGCTACCAGGAGAGTAGTGCAGCAGACTAAACATTCAAACTTCTTTTGCTTTCACTTCATTCAGAGAGCACATTACTCATGTTTGCATTCATTTTTTACAGTTCATTTTCTCCTGTCCTGTATTTTCCTGCCAGTGGCTAAAGTATTAAATAAAAATGGTTTCATCCATGTCTGACAATATTACCTTGGATAAAAAAAGGAAAAAAGGTAATGCAATCAGAAGTAGATTTAACACACATTGCTAGAAAAAGGAAAAAAATCAATTTTTTTGGCCAGTTAGGCCTTTCTCTATACTATAGACCAAACTGGGAGGTGCCACAATGTCTTTTTAAATTGCTTTTAATGCACTGTCATTGGACAGCTTGGCGTGCTTGGAGGAGAACACTAACTGCCAAATGAATAACCAGATGCCTTGGTTGGCTGCCACTGCAATGAGTGATGGGAACTACCCACAAAGAGAAAGCGAGGCCAATTCTGCCATCCTGGACCCTGGACTCAAGCCAATGCATTTTTTTAAATCCCAGATGATGTTAACCATAGTGTATGGAGACCAATTTTTGGTTTTCACAAAATAGGACTTTGAGTGGTGGGAGGACAGCAGGCTGTAGAAAGCAAATGTTGGCATGCGCAAAGACAAATTCAGGACAGTTTAAGAAATTTAGACTGTTTTTTAACAATGTAACATTTTTAGGTTCCAAAAGAGGCCAAGTCCTACAAGAAGAACATTCTTTAGAAAATCAGCCCCTAGTGGTTACTCTTGAAAAATTGCCTGATTTTGGGGCAAAGGAGAAACTTTATATTATCATTATAGTACTGGCACTTTTGACTGGTGGTGTGAAATTCTCAACACTGCCTTTGGGATCCATACCACCATGATATGGAGTTCCACTGCCAGAAATGAAGAGTGGATGGAGCTGGTTAGTAGTGAGTTTACAGTTTCGTTCTAAATTGTGCTGGCAAGCAGCAAAACTTGATCTGGCTACACTAAAAAACAAGCAGCAGTAGTTCACTGTAGAAATGCTGAGGTTTCTCATGGTAAATACAGCAAAAATAAATAAATACATGTGGTTATGGCAGTGATGTTGCCAGCACATTATCGTTGTGGATATGCAGTAATTATGTCAGTCCTATCTGCTGTTTTTGTTTTTTTTTTCACTTGAAGCCCTTCTGCCAATGATGAACAATCCCATTGTTGCACAAAGCAGCGAATCCTTTATTAACAGTATAGTACTGGCTCTTATTTTTTCTCCAGTTCAAGCAGTGCTACCAAAATGTGTTCTTTTTTTATTTGGCCATCAATTTGCAGCTGTCAGTTACAAATGCTGAGACTTGGGCCAGAGGAGAATAAACACGGGCACTCACGGCAAAGGCAGCCCCTGGCGATGGGCCTCGCTGATGGACAGAGTGGTAATTGTGCAGCAGAGCCCATCCCGACCTGTTCCCATCCCAACCTGTGATGAGCACAGCGGTCGAAAGCCTTACATCCCCTGCCCCTCCCCCTTCACGCTGGTCTCCCTGGGTCCGCCCCTGTGCCCCGGGCTGCAGTGTTTACCCTGCTCCCCGCGCTTGCTTTGCCTGTCGATCTGAGAGGGGAAGAGATTGCGTGTCAAGTGCTCTCCTGGGCTAAACTATCATTTCAAAGTGTTATCACACAATCCCGACTCCCAGGGGCTGCCTGCCTCGCCTGCCTGCCTGCCTGCCATACGGAGGCGTTGGAGAAGCTCCAGACATTAACGCAGATAGGCGGGCGCCAGACAGCCCAGCAATACCCATCTAGTGAGGGAGCATGATGCAAATATAATTGATGACACTTTAGGACTGCATTTACATAAGAGTACCATTTAGGTATGCTCTGCTAATTTGAACAAAGGTCGCGGCGCAATCTATTGTGACTGCAATAACTCGGAGGTAGTATGATGAAAGCTTTGAGATGTCACGCTGTGCACTTCAAGGTGACAGACACAACTGTCAGAAGTGAGCACGAAAGTCGTAGCTTTGAAACTCTGAAACAAACCAACAGACTCGTTTCCATCAACTCCTATCACAGAAGAGACAGGGGCCAGGGAGGAGACAGTCTTGCCATTTGAACCATCACCTTGGGCAAATTAAGGACTTAGGCTCATCCGCTTTGATTTAATTGGTTATGCAGATCGAGCATTCAGCCTGTTGCCTACGTGCAAGACCGCAGACCGAGAGAGAGATGCATTGCTTATGAGCCGAGTCTCATCAGCAGGAGAGTTTTGCCCTTATTAGGTACTGTGGG
This sequence comes from Alestes dentex, assembly GCA_037576975.1. Taxonomy (NCBI): domain Eukaryota; kingdom Metazoa; phylum Chordata; class Actinopteri; order Characiformes; family Alestidae; genus Alestes; species Alestes dentex. The sequence goes on along the minus strand of JBBIGA010000106.1, from coordinate 6,353,500 downwards.
TGGCCAGGCCATTGGCAGAACGACTAATGGAGGGGCTAGCATCGCTTAAATTAATTCACTGAATCACTTTTATTATTTAGACAATATTTGATCTTTCCTAATTCTTTATTTTTATTGGTTGATTTATTTCTTTGTTAAGCAAGGTGCCTAGTTCCCCTGCTCCGGGGAAATGTATTTAAAAGCCTTTTTAAACTTAAACAGGTGAAATTCAGTTTAAGGACTGACATTTTTTCAGTCCCCCTTGTTGATGAGGGAATGCTAATCTGCATGGTCTCAAAGACTGGACTCAAAATAAGCAAAGCCCGATCGCACTCAGTACCACCGCAGCACTTACCTGACCAGAGGCATGTGACCAGTACGTGGTGCGCAGGACACATTGAGCTGAGCTCACCCAAAGTCTGCCTGCTGAGAACAACAGATGTCACTGCTGGGGACGTCCTTGAAACGTCTCTACCGCTGCCAATTAATTTGCTCATATTTGCCCTGTTCAGAGGTGACCCAATTAGTCCCACGCAATTATTAAAAATGAAACTTTCTTGACCCACTGCCTGTACTTTGACCTATAGCACATGTCCATAGGCATTAAGGATCATTAACTTCTGAACAAAAAAAACGCACACATTTTTAAGACAGCGGCAGTATTTAAAAACAGATAGTCATGATTGCATATAGAATCAGATGTGAATATTCATGCATTTTGTATTTACTGTTTTTATTGATCTTTTTTATTTGCATAAGTAAGCCTTACATCAGCTGTGGCATCTCCCCAAGTCCTCCACCGCCTACGACTTGGCCACAAGTCACTCCTTTGGCTGTAAACTAGCACAAGGTCCGCCATGCGACACTGACAGAAGTCTCTACTTGCTCAGACATGCTGTTTTAAAGGCTGAGGAATAAATAGTTTAATGAGAGATTTTAAAGTCTGATCAAACTTACAGTAAATGAAGAATCCTGAACTCCAGCATTTTTCCAGCCTATTCTCTATCTGCTGCATCAGAAGTGATTTTCCAATTACCATGGAAAATCACTTCAAAGTTCCTAGAAAAGAACTAAAAAAAAAAAAAGCCATTGATGTAAAGCTTACTAGTTAAAAAAACACTGGGCAGTTACTGATTTATGCAAGACACGTATATTTGTAGAACATTTCCATGAATTCTTGCGTCAAAGACGAAGAAGCTGTGAATCTGCATAATTCATTCTCGCCTAGATGGGGCTGGTTTTCCAGAGGGAGGAATTTTTCGGTAATTCATTACCATCATAGTGGTGTGGGTGGAGTTTTTAACCTGCTTGCCATTGTTTCCAGAAGGTGAATGTAATCGGCAATGCTTTTTCACTGTGATGCTCCATTTGAAAGTTGTCTAAAAGTTCATAAAAACGGCTTTGGTCTCATCCTGTATTGCTGGAGGGTAATGGCTGTAATTTATAATGCACTACATATTGTCACACATTTCAAACATTTATTCATGAAATTCAGCTGCTCTCCAATTGTTTCTACTATAAGTGGGTTTTAAGTCAAGTGGTTTTCTGTTCTTTTCTTAGGAAAAACTGGAATTATTTTCTGTGCTTAACTGACAGTGCACTACAGATGCGCAGACAGAGATAAAGTTGGAAAGCACTGATGTATTTCTTCAATCCCTGATCATTTAGTAGAACACATTCCTATTAAAACCATGGCATCACATTAAACCAGTGACAAGTCCACCCAGTAGAATAATCTAATATTAAAAGCAGAAGTCCTGGGACAGCGTGGCGATGGTTCTTGGCTCTGGTTGAAGCAGTGTGTGTGTGTGTGTGTGTGTGTGAGTGTGTGTGTCTCTTTCCGTGACTCTCGTGCTGCCGTACACCACGAATGCTGTGGAGAAAGCTTTCTCATGAATGAAACATCGAAGCTAATGAAACGAGGCGCTCCACTTCCACACGCTCACGCTCAGCTCCAAACACAACACACACACACACACACACACACACACACACACACACACACACACACACACACAGACCCACACTCACACACACACCTCCACACACTCACACACATGCAAACA
>JBBIGA010000106.1:6325469-6340520 GCA_037576975.1 Alestes dentex | reverse complement strand
GAGAGGGAGAGAGAGAGAGAGAGAGAGAGAGAGAGAGAGAGAGAGAGAGAGAGAGAGAGAGAGAGAGAGAGAGAGGGGCAATAAAAAGATGAAAAAAGAAAATGTGCATGAAAGAAGTGTGAAAGAAAGAAAGAGAAAGCAAGAAAGAAAAAGAAAAAGAAAATAGAAAATAAAGAAGGAAAATCCAGTGTTTTCTTGGCGGCGTTCATTTACAAATAATTAAACTTAAAATGCTTTCTGTTCTATGATTTGGCGAGATATGATACAGGTTTGCTTGTATGATCAACTTAAATGAGTTGAACTCTGCGGGGCGGTCAAAGAAAGAAAGAAAAACAGAAATGGAGAGAAAAGAAAGAATGCAAGAAAGGGAGAAAAAGAGGAAAGAGAGAGCAAAAGAGAGAGACACACAGAAAGAGAGAGAGAGAGAGAGAGCTACGACCTTCCAATCACAGGGGCAACTCCCTATTTATTTATTTTATTTTACCATTGTTAAACCAGGAAAAGTCCCATTGAGATCGCAGATCTCTTTTACAAGGGAGTCCTGGTCAAGTGACAACACCACAACCCAAATAGAAAAGAACCCAGGTAAAGAATATCTACTTATCTTCACTTAGAAAACGTATTAAAACTATCAATGGGAATGAAGAAATCACTGAATGACAGTATGAAAGAGGGCTTGTGAATGTTTAGTCCGTTAAGAAGTCTAAAATATGGATTAAAACCCTTCTCCTCTATCATTTATGCGATAGTTTGAATTTGCCATTACCACAACATTTCTGCTCTCTCCCACATATAACACAAAATAACCCAAACATAATGGCAGCATTTAACTCATTTGGCATTGAGATGTCTTTAATCAACAAAATGAAAATACCATCGAGGCTGCTTCTCACTGAGGAGTGTGTGCATTACAAACACACCTCATGCTGAGACACACATGCACACAGTAAAAAAGTGACAAGGCCCAAATTGTGATGGCTAGACCCAGGTTTCTCAACCGCCGGGCCATGGACCACTGATGGACCGCGAAGGTTTTTGATTGGGCCGTGAATCTAAAATCAAGACAGGCCATTGGTTCGCAATTAGTTATTTAATTTCATCTAATGTGGCCAAGTGGGCCTTGGCAACGTGCCGTGATAGACAGGTGGGCCTTAATGTTGAAAAGGTTGAGAACCATTGGGCTAGACAGCTAGGTTGGAGCATTCCCAAAATGGCAGGTCTTGTGGGGCTTTCCTGGGATGCAGTGGTTGGTCCCCACCCAAAAGTGCTCCAAGGAAAGACAACCTGACAGGGTTATGGCAACCCAAGGCAAAGTTAGCCCATCTGGTCAGAGTGGCCATGCCAATCTCTATCCAGCACCAAAAGGGCTTACAATGCACAGATCTGGACCATAGAGCAATGGAAGAAGGTGGTCTGGTCTGATAAATCACATTTTCTTTTACATCATGTGGACAGCCAGGTACATGTGTGTCACTTACCTGGGGAGGAGATGGCACCAGAACGGGAGGAAGGCAAGCAGGCAGAGGCAGTGTGATCCTCCAGGTGATGTCCTGCTGGGAAGCCCTGGGTCCTGGCATTCATGTGGATGTTACTTTGACATGCACAACCTACCTAAACACCGCTGAGGACCAAGTACGCTCTTCATGGCAATGGTATTCTACTATAATGGCTTGTGGCTTCTTACAGCCCCCTGCCATGCTGCAAACAAGGTGTTCAAGGTGTTGACTTGGCTTCCGAATTCCCCTGATTTCATTTTGACTGATCATCTTTGGGATGTGCTGGACAACGTAACCAAATTCACAGAGGCCCCAAGCATGACTGATAATCCATTTTTAGGGCTTTTAAAGCATATCATACAGGGATACAATAGTTTACAATAATAATTTACAATGTTACAATGTTTGGGAATGGTTTAGTGCTGCGGGTCTCTACTCAGGTAAGCAGGATGAGACCAGTGTTGGCCTGAATGGGGTGCTACAATGCATTTTGGACCATGACACCTGACTCAAAGTTCTTTTCTCATTAAATTAATCTAGGCTGCAGAACCCAATACCATCTGTCATGCTATATGAAAGCACTTACTGCTTTGGGCTAACAAAGTTATTGGTTCAATAATGTTTGGTCTCATTTGTGCTTGGACCCCATTATTGCCACTTGCTCCTATCTTTTTTTCCCCTATTCAAAAAAAAACAGCTACCCTTTACTGTGTTTATTGAATGTACATTATGAATTAAATCATCGAAAGTTAACATAAAAATTAACAGAAAATCAATGAATAGCTGCTACCAATTTATGAGCATCTACATATACAGTAAATGGCTTCTGTTCATCAGGTACAGTCTTCATGTAAATATGTAAATATACTGAGAATGGAAAAATATTAATAATGAAGGTCTGGTTTGACCTTGTTTTGAAGTTCTTACTGCGACTTGTACAGGCAGCCACCTCTATTTCCATTCTAATGAGAAATCCTGGTCAGTTCAAGCTCCAGCGGGACGTGGATCCAATTCAGTTCCTCCCAGTAGGTTATTAGTCTCGAACAGCGCCAGATGTGCATCTCTGTAAGGCATAGAAACCACATCTGCATCCTCCGTGTACCTCGCAGGAAAAATTCCATCAGGTACAAAGAGGAATCAAATACCGACATGAAAGCCTGCTGATAATTAGTTTATCCACAACCATTTTCCTTTTTTCTAATTCTTTAACCCTTAACCCAATCAAGACATGTTCATTTGGCTATACATGTTCATGATGCTATACATTAGGCTACACAAGTATTTATTGGATTTAACTGCAGTTAAAGTAATATGTAATTAATTATATCATTCATATATAATTCATTATAGATAATTACAGAATTACATTTACATTCTGTACCAACTTCAAGAACATGACTTTTTCTTTTTGCAAACCTAAATCACATTAAAAAATCAAATACAAGACATAAATCCCCTTCGAACAAGCACAAATGTGGAATTCGCAAAATGTATAACCTAGAATTTTATAGAATATCTCCTCTTTTTTCCAAAAGCTGTGAGTGAGATATAATTAATCTAAAAGAAATTAAGTGGTATTTTAAGGTGAATAGATCTCGGGGACCTACAGTGGTAGGTTTAACTTGGAGGACGTGTGGGGACACAGGACATTTGGAATACGTATACGGTCGACCCCCAAAATTTATGGGGTTTATGGAAATTCGTCTGAATTTACGTTAATAATTATTTTACGAAATGAGTAAATTATATTTTTCTCAATAATTTAGCAATAAAATGCATGAAAAATTATATATTGGAACAAAAACAAAAAATGGATATTTGCGGTTTCCGCAAATTTGCGGGGATTTCAGGCGAACTATTAGTAGTTCGGGTCTAAGAAAAACCACAACTTCGCAGGGGTCGTTTGTGATGTCAACGTAACGGAACAGTGTGTCGTGCCCATGTTGACCCGGCGCTGTAGGTAAAATCAGAAAGTGCCCACCGGCTGATAACCAACACAGTTTTCAACTGAACAACAGAAGAAACCTCAATACACTAAATCTCAAACCCTGAGTGAGAACTTTACAAAGTTCCAGTGAGGGAAATGTTCTTTAGCGGGCATCAAGAAAGCACTTGTCTCAAATAACCTTTAAAAGAGCCGTGCTGGAATATACCGCAAGTGTCTGCTGGTGACACCGACTGGAAACATACAGCTGTCTTATCTCACATCTCAGCAGCAGACGTCACTTTTGACAGACGTGTTCATTTCTATCCGCCCTCGCTGCTTCTGCCAGCGCCTGACTGCTGATATGTATAGCAAAAAGCCAGGATCTGAACCACAGCAAGGAACCTGTCGAGACATACTGTCCAGAACCCTTCAGAACAGTACAACTTCTTTGTGACGGTCCTCTGCAGGTAATAGTTGCTTACCTTGCTTTTAACTTACTAACATGTATTATATTCTCAATAATGGACAGTCACACGTATAGTGGCCATTTTTGTCATGTATGAAAACACCACAGCACAACACAGGACACACTGTGAGCATCCCCTCTGCATTTAACTCAACCACCAAGTGAAGCAGTGGACAGCCAGCGACACAGCGCCCGGGGAGCAGTGTGTGGGGACGGTACCTTGCTCAACGGTACCTCAGTGGTGCCACTGGCAGTCCTTGGATTCAAACCTATGACTTTCCTATCACAGAGGCAGTTCCCTAAACAGCAGGCCACCAACTGCCCCAAAAATCGGAGAAAACTTCAAATTAATGCAAGAATATTCAATTTATACACAATTACATAAATCACAGGAACTGTGTATCATCAACTTGTTCTTGTTTTTGTACGTAAGGCCCCAGGTTTCAGAACTTACTACTTACTCCCCAGGTCACACATGCAAACTTACCTGCAAATAACGTCTTATTTTGAGGTCACCAAAAACATATTTATATATATATATGTAACCAGTTCACACGGAAATTTTAAGGAATCTTTCGGTCTAGAATGTTTTTGAAGGTGCAATCAGGACAGATATAGTTTACCTACAGAAGTCTACATAGCACAGTGAGAAACATTTTTCTGTTCAATTCTAAGGGATAAAGAAAGTCTGGGAAACAGTCGGTTAAAATGAAGTATGATTATTTTTGGTGAATAAAGCCACCCAAATGTCATAAGCAGACCTCTGGGGAGGAAATGAAATGCAAGGAAAATGTAGGATATTTTTAAAAACCAATTCGGTTTTAATTAAAAAAAAAAAAAAACATTATGCTGTTCATGAGATAATCCTTAGCAACCATAGCACACTGCTAATGAATTACATGTTGGAAGAATTATTTATTGGGATTATTATTCGTAATAAATGACGGTATTTATTGAACTTCAGTGTATCTGTTGTCCTTGAGCAGTCCAAAGATAGTTGGAAACAACAACAAACACTGGGCTTATACATACAGATGCCCTTGAAAGCTACACACTACATTATTTTGCAAATCTCAGGATTCAAAGACACTGACAGTTCAAAACTTGGACCTAAAAGCTTCGTCTGATCCTTCTGAATGATCAGTTAAAAGCTGATCAAACCTAAATTCCTTCACTCAAAGCTTCAGAGAGGCTCTTTGGAGATTAAACTTAACACACAGGTCAGTGGACTCTCCTGCAAGAACCTTTCTGTCCCATTTCAATGGTGCATGGCACAAGTAGTGAAATAGTGAAATAACCCATACAGAGCAACAACGCACATAATTGAACCACCAAGCTGGATTTCCAAACCAGTTCTGAGGCCGGAAAAGCTTTATCAAGAGAGAATTGCTACTCTGAGTATAACTGTGATCAATAGTGGGATTTATCTGGGTCCAGCAGACTGGACCCTTTTCACAGTTTAAGCAAGGAATGTCAAACTCAGGCCCTGCAAAGTCGTGGCATTGGACATTTCGCTGTACACCAAACCACCAAAACACACTCAAATAGACCTGCAAATATATCAGTTATAAGATGTTAAGTCAGTCACAATTAGCATAAAACATGACTGAATAACAGGCAAAAATCACACTTCCGTGCTGTGCTTAGAATCTCCTAATTCCCACATAAAAGCTTTCACACAACTTTGGCTGTTTGAGGTTGGAAAAAATGAAAGTTCACAATGTGCCAGCGCTTGTTTGATTACTGCGTGCCTACAAAAGTTTTAAAAGTATCTGACTTAAACAAAGGCATTTGAATTAAAGAGTAGTTTCTTCCTGTCAGTGTAAGCTATGGCAATTCACTACTCATACTGGGCTGAAAAATGACATGGAATTGGCAGCTTGACCAAAAATCCTGTACTGAAGGGTCTTATTTTTTGTTTAGCAATATCAAACAAACCACGTATGACATATGCGAATAGAAAAGCTTAAAAGCCACTTTTGCATTTTTCCCAGCAGTTGTGAATGCAGCACAAGATGGACGCGTGCACTGCTTTTAACTATGCAACATACGTTTGTCCATTTTTATAAATGACGATGTTATACAGTGTCAGAAATCACCTAAGTAGATCTATTGGAGATTACTGGACACAATTTCAGGTGTGTTTGTGACGATTCAGGCATGCAATTGGTGTCCTGGTGGTTAGGGAGTTGCCCCTGTAATCAGAAGGTAGTCGGTTCAAATCCCAGGACTGCCAGCTGCACCACTGAGGTACCCTTGAGAAATGTTCCGTCCCCACACACTGGTCCTCGGGCTCCTTGGTAGCAGCCCACTTTTTCACTTGGTGAATGGGTTAAAAGCAGTGAAAGAATTTCACATTGTTCACACTAGGGCATTAACGACTTCAGATTTTTTCAAGTCGACTTATCCGTCATCAGAGTCGAAGTCCAGTCGACTAGTCGTGATGACGTCACACAGACGCAGCGGAGCAACACAGGTGTCCAACACTGAGCAACTTTTATTAAAGTTCTCTGTAGAATTAAACTAAACAAAACAAAGGCTGATGCCTTGAATGTTCTGGTAAATTTAAGTGTACAACAGAAAGTGGGAACAGCGTAAGCCAATCAGAGGCAGAGACTGCATTGTGTACACAAGCGCGCGCACAGAGAGGAAAAAAACACGACTAGTCGACTTCTCTCAGGGGGCTTCGACTTCTGCCTCTGATGTCGACTAGTCGCCTTTTCTGTTAATGCCCTAGTTCACACTGTGCTGTGGTGTGTTCACACATGACTATAAGTTGCCTCTTTACTTTGTTCCACTACTTGTAAGCTACATTTCAGTAGCTCCAATTCAAAACGAAAGAAACAAGCTGGTTGACTTTGCTCTTGGTTAATTGGACAAACCACTGCCAATGTGCAACATAACTTAGCTGTGGCCCTCCAGGACAAAAATGTAGCATTCTGGGAATAAACAAAGCCACCATTCTAGGCCAGTTGCATCATTTGACCTCAATTCTTTCTCATTCATCTGACTGACAGACCAGTGTCCACTGGGGCTAAGGCAAAAACCATCCTGCTTCTGCTGTTAAACTGTTAAAAAGGATTCAGCATAATCAAAACACCATTTTCTTAGCATTTACTGTCCAACTTTGCCCGGAAACCGGCCAAGACTGTTTAGTAAATACTGTCAGAGTTGTGTCTGGCTTTTTCTCCCTACTAATGAGAATGAAACGAGTGAACTGTAATAGGTAATGAGCCGATTATCTGGGATAGTCATACAGGTACAGAGTAAAGGTAAAGAGTGCCCGTCAAACAGCATTTTGCTGGAGACGCTTAGGAAGTCACATTATTGCCCATAATACTGTACGAGACAAGGATCCATAGGAACTACTGCCAATGCGGTTGAAAAATATCACCATAAACTGGTATGAATATGTGCTTCAGCAGTAGGTGGTTTGTGGTGTACAGAAATACCATAATAGGAACTGACATTTTGACAAAGCAAAACTTTCACAGAGCAATTATCACCCTCTAGAGATGAGAGCCATGAATTTCAGTGTTTCAGAGAGAAGACATGGTATGCCACAGCAACGATCGTACCTCTAGCTCGAGAAGCTCGAGATGACTTCTTTTGTTGGCTCTGAAATGAAAAAATGACCTTGGTGGGAAAGAAATGTCATGTCAAAGATAAAAAATACTGCTTGCTGACAATTTCCCATACCTAAGGGAGGTTCACCCTGCGTCCTTTTTTTGGTTCTGCTTTTTGTAACAGCTGGCTCGAGGAGGTTTTGCCCACAGCTCCCCCTACTAATGTGGTTTATTAAAGAAATCAACAACCCCCCAACAAAGATACAATTTTGCATTCCTTTCCCAACACATACTGAACTGTAAGTTTGATTTCAGATCAGTTCTCCTTCAGCAGCTGGTGGCCTGGTGGTTAGGGAGCTCCCCCTGTGATCAGAAGGTTGTGGGTTCAAACCCCAGGACTGCTAGTGGCACCACTGAGGTACCCTAACACCACCCCCACTGGCCCCCGTGTGCTGCATTCCTGGCTGCCCGCTGCTTCCCTTGGTGAATGCGTTAAACACAGAGAAGAATTTGCTGCTGCACACTGTGTGCTCTGGTGTGTTCGCATATGACAAATTAACACTTTACACTTTTAGCGCTGCTCAATACGGTTTGGGACTTCGCTCCCCTTACAGATGGATGATTAACAAAAATGACATTCAAAACACGCTAAACCAAAGGAGCTCATAGAGAAAAAAAATCCTGATGCAATCTTCTCATGTGTATTGAGTTTACATCTCATTTTGTGGTCTGTCTCGTTTCAGTTTTGGTCACAGCTCCCTCTGCTGGTGTGGATGGTAATCATCAACACCTGTGAGAGAAACGAAAAGAGTGTTGGGATCTTCTTACTTTTTGTCTTGCATGCCACCTGATTTCCTAATTTGTCAGTACTAGTTCGATAATAATTTAGAATAAACTCTGTTTGTTTTATTTTTACTTTTTGCACATATAGATTTTTATATAATAAACTGTCCTGCCATTTATCGTCTCATAACTCAGTGGAAAAATCTGTAAGAGTTTGTGTAATCTAACTTTTTTTCTCAGACATTAGCTCATTGCTTGAGATGCCAGTTACCCAAATGACAATCTCTACATTCTCTACATTAGATTTGTTAGCTAAAGAGTGCTTTTTCATGTCAAACCGACATTGATTGGGTCAGTTTCTAATATTTTAAACCAGCAAAATGAATGAAAGTGTCACTTATTTGATCAACTGCCAAGCTCCTATGATTACCATATTACACTCTTTTCCCTGCTCACTTAACTCTATTTCACAATCTTTGGACGATAAAAGACATGGTTATGTTGCACAGCAGTACATTGTGTTTCATATGGGTAGTAAAGTGAAGTGGCCCCTTATAGTCACATGTGGACACAGGACAGCACACAGTGTGAACAATGTAAAAGTCTTCCTCTGCATTTAACCCATTCACCAAGTAAAGCAGGGGGCTACCACCAGTGGGGAGCACTCGGGGAGCAGTGTGTGGGGACAGTCTCTTGCTCAAGGGTACTTTAGTGGTGCTACTAGCAGTCCTGGGATTTGAACCCACAACCTTCCGATCTCAGGGGCAACTCCCTAACCACCAGGCCACCAGCTGCAAATGTACTCAGCACGAAATATCTTTAGTTTGTAACAGTCAGTGTTTCAGTTCCTTGTAATTGTACACTAACACATAGTGTTACACACTTCAGATACATTGCCTAAGCTGTAAGGAACTTGTTAACAATTTGGCAATTTCTACCCTTTTCCCCCAGAGCCAAAAGGTAGAGCACTGTTATCTCCATTTATGTTAGAGAATCTCTGGTTTACAGCCTGCTTTCCTTAGAGCATCGTTTTAGCGTAATACTGTTCTAGCCACAGCACCGTCTAATGGTATGGATGATGAAAACATGAAAAAGAAATGCCAAACCTACAGAGCCCAATGAGAAGAATTCCTGCTGCTATCTATAGAGGAGCAAGGCCCCTTTCATTTCTTCTCTCTTCTGTCAACTAGACCATGAGATATGGCACAACAGTCTTTAATATAAAGTCGAGGAAAGGCTCCTGACAGCCAGCAGACAGCTCCGTATAACCCTTCCACCCCCCGCCCCCCCACCCCCAGGCTGATGAGCCACTGATGGGATGTGAGGATGACTTTCTCTCCCGCTTCCTTTGACAGCCTCCCAATTACTGCTCTCCCAGCTACTTCCTCTGTCACTCCCACCGCCGGCTGGATGTGACGGGAAGCCCCTGAAAAACACAATACCTTAACACTGCGGCAAACAAAGCCAGGAAATGACATTTTAATCCATCCTCCACTTATTTTAAAAGGCCAGTCATGCATGAGTGTTAATTAACAGGCTGGTGTGAAAAACAGTGATGGGTATAATGGATGTTATTTGCAACAAGTCATCTCTTGTGGAAGACCCATCTATGGAGTGGGTGTGTGGGGTGGGGTGTGTATGGGTGGGTGAGCGGGTTGGGGGAGAGTGGGGGGCCATTAGTAATGCTAAAGGCAGAGTGTTTTCTTTGTCTAATCACAGGTTACTGAAGAACAGTTCTCTGGTGGAAGTACTGTTTTAAAGAACTTTTAAACCTGGACTTCCAAATTACATACTTAAACGCACAGTACGTTAAGCAATGAATTACATTTGATTCACACTTTGTGGCAACAGCTTTGACAGTTGAACTTTTTGAATTGGTCTGACAGCAGTGTATTATTTTTTTCCACAAGACTGGACACAGATCTCCTCTTCTACAAGTGCCTGGTCCACACTACTGGATCATTGAAATTCATTACAGATGTTGAAATTTAGAAAGATGCCACACAGAATGACATGTTTCACTGTGTTTTTGTCTCTGCTTTTTCTTAATAGCAAAGTCCTCACATTACATGACCTGCCCTAAGTGAAACATCAAACACTTTCAAATGATGCTCAATGGCCCAGTGGTTACGATTCTTAAAACCTTGCTGCATCTCTTGTGAACTAAAATCTCAGAAGATTTCGTGTGAAATAGCATGACTATACACCTAAACAAGCATAGCGGGTGACAGCAAGGTGACTGTGGATGTGGATAAAGCCAAGGATGTGGATAAAGCAAAGCTTCCCAGGAGTTTTGTTGCCACAGCTTTACAACAGGTTTATCCTCCTCCTCTGTTGTCTATCAAGCTCTTGATTTAGACACCATGCTTGGAACTTCCTCCAAGTATAATAACCATTCCGTTCAGCTCAGCTCTCATTGATTGATGATCTTTAACAAGTGTTTCACACCACAGAATCCTTCCCCACACTGCAGTTGTACATAGTAGACAAGCTTAATATTAATGATTTACAACTGGCATGGCCCCAACTGGACTGGGACCTGTAGGTGTAAAGACTGGATAAAAGACACATTTAAGATCACCTTGATTTAGGCAAAAACATGCTCTTGAAAAAATGGACAACTTTAAGGCTTAGTCTAATGAACTCTACTTTTACTAGTTAGAAATTGTTATTCAGTATCAGCTATGAAACTAATGTGTACGTTTATGATTGAGAAACTGAAAAGTAGACCTTCAGAGGGGCTTAATGAAACAAATTACATTTTTGCAAGCATAAGGGGCAATAGAGAGGCGAGTTTTAAGCTGAGACGGACAGTTATTACTTTGCAAATTCTTTATTAAAAACATGCAATCAAGACATATTTTCTCTTAGGGCTGCCATTTACTTGAAGGGTTTAACAAAGCAGAGTTGCAAAATGAAAAGAATCCACAGTGTGAAAGTAAATGAAATATTTATCATGCATTGGCATTTCAGTAGTTTGGCCTTGCCTGTTTAAGAAGAGAGGAAACCTACTTGTCCTTCCCCACACAAACGCAAAACTTTATTTATTGATTTGTTCTTGCACAAAAGCAAGAAAAGTCAACAGCAGTAGAGAATGTAGTCAATAATGCCACATCTGAGGCAATGGAATCGGTGCATGAACATATTTCTCTGAAAGCTAACCATTAGCAGATGTTTTTAATTTTCCTCCAAATGTAGTGAGTCAGCCAAGGGATGCTTGTTGTTTGAAAGTTGCACAAATGCACAGGACCAATGCATCCATATAGTCTATATAGTCATGCCCTGTGTAAATTTCATGTCTTGAAAAAATAGGTCCAGGCGTGCATTTGAGGAAGGGCTGCAAAATGTACCAAATTATTCTCATCTATAAAGAACTTGACTAAAGAAGATCATTTTAACAAGCTCCCTCTGAGTTAAGAGCACTTATTGGCTGAGGAGTGTGTCAGCAGCTGCTCAGGCCACCTCTAACCCCACACCATCCTTTGCTAAAAGCGTCATAGAAAGACCCTTTGACCAATCAAACTGTGAGTAGGACACAAGCTGGCACTTCTGCTCCAGTTGCATCTTTATCTTTGACAACCATACAATTGCACACCAAAAATCCCATTAATTTGAGCAAACAAGTGAGTATTTAACAATTTCTTCAACCAAATACACAACAGAACAGGTGTTGAATGTGGACTACACAGTGTGGAAGACTGCACTGTCATTAAAAACAAAAAAATCTGGCACTTTCAATAAGTTCACTTAGAGTGGCAAAATGTAATGTGCTGGCCCTGCAAGTACAATACAAATTCAGTCATCAAAATGACCACTAATGGTTTTTCAAGCAATGTGTTGTAATTTGGCCTTTTTTTCCAGATAACAATGTTATACAGTGTTAGAAACCGCAGAAGTAAGTGCATTGAAGATTACTCAACAGCTCGACACAATGGAGTTGAAGCGAGGTCAAGGTTTGAGGTTACCTTTTTGTCATCAGCAACTGTGTACACGTACTTAGTTTGATGAGACAATGTGTCTCCATGGGCCACGGTGCAACATACAGTATAGCAACATTAACAGAGTGCATTACAACAGAAACAATGCAAACAATACAAGAAATACGCACCACAACCATGTAACAGTAATGTAATGTAACAGTGTAGTGTGAATGGATGTAAACTCTCCAGAATGAATGAATAATAAAGTATGGTATTGCACAGGAATGACAGAAACAATACAATAAATAGACAATACTGCACTGTAACAGAAAGTGAGAGGGATCTATACCTTCCATATGCACCCTATGTATGATATTGCACAAGAGGAAGTTAGCAGCGTTGAACCACTCTGAGAGGGTGTAAATTATAGCTTATCAAATCAAATAACAGCATATAAGTGTAGTAGCAGTCAACAGTAGGTAAAGTGTAGGTGCCACTGAAAACCTAGAGTTTAATCTGAGAGATATACAATATATTAAATGAGGCACATACAGTGCTTGGTTAGGAGTTCTGATGGCCTGCGGTCTGAAACTGTTACACAGTCGAGGAGAACCAGAGTGGCGGCTTTGATACGGTTTGCCAGATGGTGGAAGAGAGGAGATTCTGTATAACGGGTGTGAACAGTGTTTCACAATGTTACTGGCTCTGTTATAGCAGCAGGTTTGGTAAATGTCTTTCAGGGGAGGTTGAGACGCACCAATAACCTTCTCAGCTGCTCTCACTGTCTGCTGCAGTGTGTTACAGTCCAAAATATTACAGTTACCATACCAGACAGTGATGCAGCTAGACTGCAGGCTTTTGATGCTACTCTTGTCGAATGCGGTGAGTATCGGTGGTAGAGGCCCACTCTCTTCAGTCACTGCAAAAAGTGCAGATACTGATGTGCCCTCCCAGCAATGGAGGTGGAGTCAATGGACCAAGACAGAGCATTCATGATGTGCACGCCCAGGAACTTGGTGTTTTTGACCCTCTTTTTTGATTGTTGGTCTTACACCAGATAGCCAGTCTTGTCACCTCCTCTGTTTAAGTGGAAACATTGTTGTTCCTGATGAGATTCACCACCGTCCTGTCATCTGCAAATTTGATGATGGACTCTACTGAGCAGTTATGTATCAACAGTGTGAAGAACAAATTGCTAAAGAGTGGTTGGGGCAAAAAGCAAACTGAAGAGGGTCCTTTGAGCTGGGAAGGATGGCTTTGATGTGAAAGTCTACCGTCCTGACTGGTGTGAGGATGGTAGACATTCAGGCAGGTCAGAGATGATTTCTTTGGAACCGAGATGATTGTGGTGGTCTTGAAGCACGCTGGAACAGCAGCTTGACTCGGAGAGATGTTAAACACATCAGCGTCTAGCACCCGTCCAGGTATGTTTTAATACGTGTGTGGCGATTTAGGCAAGCAGTTGCATAATGCTTGAAGCAATCCTCAGAACCCGAGCATGTCTTGGCTACACCAAAGTCAGGAGAATTTCACGGCCGAGGAGAGCGAACCAGGCAGCAAAGGTAACAAACTCTCTTCTCTCATCCCATCATAAAGCATCTGAGTGCTGCCTTTTCCACTCTGCAGAGGCTGATTAGAATATTTGTTTTCATGCCCTGAGCTTATTGCTGTGCCGTAACAACTTTTCATTTATCACCCTCCACTCCGTGTCCACCGAAGAGCCTGGGGTGCCTGGCCGAAGGACAGCAATTACAATTTATGGCCCCCCTTGATCCAGGATTAATTAAAATGATCCGTCAAGGTGGCCTCTATGTCCATTGCAGTTACTACATTATATTTGTGCCATGACTGCTCTCAAATGGGTCAACAGAGCACTACAGAGCGGACGGCAGGGACCAGCCCAGCACCGAGAGCTGGGGAAAAAAGATCCAGGACTGATGTGTTTATTTACCATCTGAGTCCAGCTGATCTTCTTATCTTCTTCTTTTGCATTTACTACAGAGACAGTCTAGATAAGTGGACCCCATAACACATACTGCATACGTAAATACCCTTCATGCACAGTTGAACATGTAATGGGCACTATTTAAAGGGTAGAAAAAGCAGTAGGTTGAGCAAACTTTTTAAGGAAGATGAACACAGAGCATTTTTTCTCTGGTTCTGATCATACCTTTGGGGCAGTGAATGAAAGAACCAGCAGAGTGTAGTTTATGGTCTGGTTGCGGTTTGATAAGGGAACACAGATAAAGGTTGAACATATTATTAATAAAATTCTATTGGCTCCTTAAAGGGGAACTTCACCAGGTAATTCAATAATGATGATGTAAACTAAATCATTGGGTGTTTGATGTGAAATGGTGCCCTGCAGAGAAACCACACTGCTATAAAACAAGGCTTTTTATTATAACGGTGGTGTTGGAAGCTAGGGGCTACGATGTCTAAAACACAAGCAGAGCGGTTTTATTTGCCATCCAGAAGATCAGTGAACCCACACATGTCTTCTGGGGCCTTTTTATGTGTAAGGTCAAATGTAGTAAAATTGTGGTAATTTTTTTTTTTAAGGGACAATTTTGCCTTACAGTTACTGACGAAAAAAAAAAAAAAAAAAAATATATATATATATATATATATATTAGGGCATTAACGACTTCAGTCGACTTATCGGCCGTCGAAGTCGAGTCGACTAGTCGTGATGACGTCTTCACACTCTTCACACACGCAGCGGAGGAACACAGGTGTCCAACACTGAGCAACTTTTTCTCAGTTCTCAGTACATTAACAGTCAACATGACAGTTAAACAAAACAAAACAAAGGATGATACCTTGAATGTTCTGGTAAATTTAAGTGTACAACAGAAAGTGGGAACAGTTTAAGCCGCGGCGCCACTCAGCG
>JBBIGA010000106.1:6296894-6321618 GCA_037576975.1 Alestes dentex | reverse complement strand
TATATATCCACTATGTGCATATACACATACATGTATAGGTTATATATACACATATATTTGCATACACATGTCTATATATTTATATTTTTTGTATTAGTTGTGAAGTGTTCTTTTTATTTTATCTTCTTGTGTTTTAATCTATTGTTTTGCTGCTCTTACCTTTGTACTGTCCACTTGTGGGTCTAATAAAGGTTTATATAATTTTATCTTATCTTGAAACACACGCAGCTACAGAGTAGACTGAACTGACCCTAACAGCACCAGGGTTAGGTGTTTACCAAATACCATTTAAAAATGCACACACAAAGAATGGTAGGCCTGAGAATAGAAAACACTCAGAGAGGAAGTAAAATAAGTATAAAACAATATGGAAATAAATGATGGCCAAAGTCAATGGAAAAAAAACAAATTGATTTTTACTTAACAAAGGTGCATGAAATAAGTGTCATTCTATAAAATAAAAAAAAAAAAACACAACTCACTCAGTGACATGCATTTGTAAAGTAACACCAACAAGAGTAAACATTTTAAAACCTAACCACAGAGTGACCAGGTGAAGGGGCATCTTGGCATCTTGTTGGTTTGAATGATCCAACACTGTTACAAAGCAGTGTATCCATCATTTTGAAATCAGTACACCCTTTTTTGCAGAAACAAAGATGGATGGTGTTTGCCTGATTGCTGATTGTTCATTCCAGCCAAACATTCCAGCCAAATATGTTTTAATACTGCCATAAAATTGTATGATATCAGGCTATACATCTATACATACATCCTCTGAGTTCATCCAGACCCTCAGCTGGCCTGCGCCAGATAACCTGTATAGCAAGAAAAGAAAGCCTCCGGCCGTAGGCAGCTTCCTGTGTGGAAACAGATTTCTCTTTATGGTAACGTGTGTTGACATGGTTTTAGATGCTGTAACGTCGACAAATGGGATTTAATTCCCTACGAAATGGAATCCACTGTAAGGTAACACCTTGTTTCACACTTAAGTGGATATCAGATACAGAAAGTAATGTTGTCTCCTGAAATCGGAATTAGGTGCAAATCTTACCTGACAGGCCAGCTTTTGTTGTGGGAAACATTACATGAATTAGCCTTCACTTTGTGTGCCTGGCATGCATGGATATTGCTGGGGAGGCCGTTCGGGCTGCAGTGCTGAAGTGGAAAAGCCTATTGTTGATCTTTCCAGTTGGCTATTGCAACTGGTGCAGTAGCAACAGGGATGCGCCTTAAGGAACAGATGAAGACTCTATATGCAAACACACAGACTCTATTGAGCAGTTGGCAAAAATAAAATTGTGAGCATGAGAAACAGCAGCCCTGCGTGATCAGGCTGGTGTTTTTAAAGCACATTTACCAAATTGTGTCTGTTCCCCAAGGGACAGTTTTAAATTTTAAACAGGATTTACAAAGAGTCATATAATCATTTAGAGCTCATCATAAAAGGCTCCATTTATTTAGAGACAAAAGGAGTAAAGGGCCCAAGCTCCCCATCGGTGTACAGTGGCAGTGTGCCTAAACAAACACACACACACACACACACACACACACACACACACACACACACACACATTTGGTTACTATGTTTAACTGGAATGTAAGAAAATGAAAATAAGTCTCATTCAGAGCAACTGCACCTGATTAGTTTCATCCTAAGTCTTAATGAACCAATAAAATGTTGTCTAGAGGAAAACATGCTGCTTCATTAAAATCCTTCTAATTAATAGCAAGGCGAGTGAATAACATATCTCTCTTTGTTTAGGTTCAGATAAACATCTGCAGGACTGATTTACAACAGAAAATATAAAAGTATTTGGCTCCTTGAAAAACATCATGCTCATTACTGAAAAGGTGGGGCATCCTTTCAAGGAAAAAATAGACAAGTAATATAGGTGCTTTTCTGGTTGCATGGTGATTTATGACTGTTACCATTAACATTCAATATCTTTCTTTGAAGACCAAAAGCAGACATTATTGGTCAAAAGTATAAACTTGGTAGAAACAATGTTTATGACAGTTTAATGCAAATTTCTGTCCACCACTGAAAGTGACTATTATGGGCACATGTGCCTCAGAACTGGACAAGGGAGTAAAAGATGAAGGTAGCCTGGTCTTATGAGTCAAGTTTCATCATGCGCATGGCCAGGTGCCTTCGTATCACTTACCTGGGGAAGAGATGGCACCAGGACGCACTATGGAGGAAAACACAAGATGGTGGAGGCAGTGTGATGCTCTGGGCAGTGTTCTGTTTTGAGAAGCCTTGGGTTTTGGCCTTCATTTAGATTTGACTTTACCACCTACATAAGCACCAAAGTACCCCCCTTTATAACAGTGGTATTCCAATATTCCAACACAATGTTAGGCAGGTGATTTTACTGTTATGGCTCATCAGTTTATATTTATGGATCAGATTATGATCAGGAGACTTTGGAGGCCAAATCAACTATTTGTCCTCTTTGTCATGTTCCTCCATCCTTTACTGAACAGCTTGCAGTGGGGCAGGATGCATTACCCTGCTGGAAGAGGCCATTAGGGAATACAGTTGCCTAGAAGGTGTATACTTTGTCTGCAGCAATGATAAATAAAAAGCATTTTATTTATTGTCATTATGTAGCACAAAGAAATTACTTCTGCAACAACCCTGGAGGTGCATTTAAAACCCGAAGGCACAGTAATGAAAGGTCATAATGCAAGTTACTGTTTCAGAGCAGATTCAACAAATAAACATAAAATAAGTGTTAAATGATAATAATAATAATAATAATAATAATAATAATAATAAGAAGAAGAAGAAGAAGAAGAAGAAGAAGAAGAAGAAGAAGAAGAAGAAGAAGAAGAAAAAGAAGAAGAAGAGTCATCATCATCATACAACATATGTACGAAGATATTGTCATGTGCAGTGTTAAGTAATCGAGTAACCAGGATTATTATTGCACAGCAGCATAGATTGTTATTGCACATATTAGCATTGCACATTACCAACCAGGACTGATTATTATTGCACAAGTGTATAGTATTGTAAACCATTATTGCACATGTGAGTAAACAGTATATTGCACATTACCAACAAAGCTGCTTGTGTGTATGAGAGGTTATCTCAGACGGAGGAGATATCAGAGTTTAGCAGGTTTATGGCAGTTAGGAAAAAGCTGTTTTTTAGTCTGTTTGCACATGTGCACATTGATCTGAAGTCCTTGCCTGGTGGGAGGAACTTAAGTTATGTCCAGTCTGACTGATGGCCTTCACGATGTTTTTGGCTCATCTCACACAGTGATTCTTGTGTAGATGTTCAAGTGATCACAGTTCTTGTGCAGTTTTTACGACACTATAAAGCTTTTTAGGCACCGTTGTTGCAACTGCTATACCAGGCTATTGTGCATCTGTAAAAGCTGACCAGGCCTTCTCAGAAAGTAGAGGTAATGTTGTGCTTTGCCTACTGCTGAGGTGTTGTCATCTCAGGAGAGGTCACTCTGTGATGGTGACTGCCAGAAACATTAGCTGAAGACCCTCTCCACATCCTCTGCTTTGATGGTTACTGGACTGTAGGTGGTCTTTTTTTGTGGTTCTAAAGTCCACAATGATTTCCTTGGTGTTTTTGGAGTTTGAAACCAGGTTGTTGTGGCACGCAACAATGTCAGGTTCAGTTCTGAACCTCCTTCCTGTATGCAGTTTCATCATTGTTTGAGCCCAATGGCAATCATAATACATGCAAACAATAATGTTAAACGCAAGGGTGGGCAAAGAGTAATAGGTGAAATGTGCATAGCGGAGGGAACTTAGTACGCAGCATTGTAGCACACCGGTGCTCAGGGTGAGGGTGAGAGATACACACTTATCCAACCTCACAGACTGAGCCGGTGGGTGAGAAAGTCCAGTAACCAGTGGCATATTGAGGGAGTTAGTCCTAATGCATGGAGTTTGTTGATCAGCTGGCTTGGTATGATGGTGTTAAATGCTGAGCTGTAGTCAACAAAGAGCATCCTAGTGTAGATGCTGGGCTTTTCCAAGTGTAAGAGGACATCATGCAGAGCCACACAGACGGCATCCTCGACCGATCTGTTTGGTCTAGATCAACTGAGAGAGAGAGGCTTTGATGTGGGATATTACCAGTCAGTCAGAACACTGGATGATGCAGGTGAGAGCAACTGGCTGATATTATTATAGGCTGTTTTGGAACAGGCCCAATAGTAATTGATTTTAGGCATGTGGGGACGATACATTAGGAGAGAGAGAGAGGTTGAATATGTGTGTAAATACTTCTAGTTTTTCAGCCTGGAGCACATGTCCCTGCACACCATCAGGACATGCTACTTTCCTTATGTTGATATTGTTGAGTGCCCACCGTACCTTGTGTGGGTGGGACAAGAGACTGGGAGTATCCTGTCAGAGTTAAGCTAACTGGAGACTGGTTATTGTCTTTGTCAGACTAAACAAAGAAACTGTTCTTCTGCTAGACTGGCATTGTTGTTGGCTGGAGTTTGTTGTATGTCCTTCTTCTTTTTGTAATCCATCATTGATCAGATGCCTGAGCACATCCACCATGCGTTGGAGTAATTTTCAAAGTCCTCCTCAATCCACTGTTTGTACTTTGCAAACATGATACCCCTTACAAGATTAGCTCTTGCAGCTCTATCAGCTTGGGTGTCACCCGATTGAAAGGTTGTGTTCCTCGCCCTGAGCAGCTGTCTGACTTCATTGTTCATCCACATTTTCTCACTGGGGTACACTCTGATCCTTTTGTTAACAGAGAAATTGTCCACACAGTAATTAATACATGACAGCACAGATAAAGTGTATGTATCCAAGTCTGTCTGTTTAGGAAGGTTGTACGTGTCAAATGAATATCCATATGAATGCACTGAAGTACACATTGCTGAAATATTGACTTGGCCTCCAAATTCCCCAGATTTCAATCAGACCCGGTACCTGTGGGATGTGTTGGACAAACTACAATGATATTGCTTTTGGCACCAGGTTTGGAAAAAAAAAACAAAAACATAGAAATAAAAAAGAAATCAGAAAGGACGAATAAGTAAAGCCTTTAAAGCCAGCTAAGACATTCCTCTCCTGCCTGGCCTACGTATGGAAAGCTCCAACCGTGCATGCTGGGTGTCCAGGAATTTAAGTTCATCCACATATCCACATCCTCATCCCCACACCGCCCACTGGGTTTACCTGTAGCTTGGTTTCTGCCAGGGATGAAAGGAACAGACACGCTTAACCCTGAGTTTCAGCTGACAATATCACTGAGAACAGAAGAGTCAGCTGGTCCTTTTCTTCGACAGAATTAAATTAGACATCACAGGGCCCAGTGGTGTCTTTTCTTATACATGGTCAGAAGTAGGTTTGCCACTCAGGGTTTGCCTTCTTCTTAACACCTCAGCTACCTTATCATTGCTCTTGAAAGCAGCCCTGAAAAGAAAGAAAGTGCAAATTGTGATGAAAAGGAGAGGCTGGGTCATCAGACACCGCTGACCTGGCTGAGTCATCAGACACAACCTGCACCTGTGGCTGATGTTTCTAAAGTGTGGCCCAAGACTTTACCCTCACAGTGAAATCCTGATGAGATCACGGCCTGGCACTTTGACCAGAAATGTCAACTAATCAACATGGAGGGCATAATCAAGGCATTTGCTGAGATAAAAGTGAAGTGGTCCCTTACAGTCACACGTGAAAACATCGCAGTACAGCACACAGTGTGAACAATAGGAATTACTTTCTCCGCATTTAACCCATTCAACGAATGAAGCAGCGCCTGGAGAGCAGTGTGTGGGGATGATTACTCAAGGGTACCTCAGTGGTGCAACTGGCTGTCCTGGGGTTCAAACCAATGATCTTCAAATAGCAGGGGTAACTCCCTAACCTACAGGTCACTAGCTGCCCCAGAGTGATTCAGCTCTGACTGCAGTAAGAAGCACTACAGGGTAAATAATTCATTTTCCAATCAAATGTCTTTGACTGGGGCCTCCAGACAGAACTTAATTCTACAGGGACACTGTTCTGAATTCAGACATCACATCGGACAAAGACCATTGAGAGCAACGTGCATTCAGTGCCATAATCACAATCTGGAGGATGTCTCGGTCTAATGACCGAGTAATGATGCACAGTTAATTTCTCCAGTTCAGATCAAAACCAGTCACTTCTTTAGAAAGGACTTTAATACCTCCACTTATTGGCTACTTTATGACACTGACTGACTTTACAGGTTCACTATGTAGCAAATTGCCAGCTTATTAGGCCAAAAACCTGTTTCAAACACTCATTACATCAGACCACCTACCATATGGATGCACTGAGTAGGTACACAATTACATCTGCAGCAACACTGCTGTGCCTTATACACTGGCTCCAGTGTAACATGCACATTCACCAAACAAAAATTTTTGGTTAGAAAAATATTCTCAGCATTGCAGTAGAAGCATGGTAGTTTGTG
This sequence comes from Alestes dentex, assembly GCA_037576975.1. Classification (NCBI taxonomy): domain Eukaryota; kingdom Metazoa; phylum Chordata; class Actinopteri; order Characiformes; family Alestidae; genus Alestes; species Alestes dentex. The sequence goes on along the minus strand of JBBIGA010000106.1, from coordinate 6,315,179 downwards.
GCTCTAGTATGAGTGTATCAGGCACAGTGGCGTTTTTACACATCACTGGGGTTTTTACACATCAGTGTCACTGCTAGGCTAAGTCTTGTTCACCACACGAAATGCTCAGAAAAAAGTGGCTCTGTGGTCAGAAGGGCCATTTTAGGGTTAGAGGATAGCTCTCACAAACTGTGCATCAACAAATGGTCTACAGTCTCGAACTGTTCACCAGGCAAAGTGAAGCTACAGCAAGGTACAAGAAGGACATTCCAATAACGTGAACAAAGATTGTATGAATTGAATGCAACTCATTAGTTTCCAGGGTATTTAACTTAAAGATAAATAACTATAGGCAAAAAACACACCCACTGGGAAGGAGCTTATTTGTATGTACTAAATCAGTTCATATGTATGTATTAGTTTCAATAGCCATTTATTTCTTATGAGCCCTCTCTTCTTAAAATCTCTCTCTCTCTCTCCCTCTCTCTCTCTCTCTCTCTCTCTCTCTCTCTTTCTCTCTCCCATATTCCTTTCTTATTTACTATACTTCTCCATCTTCATGTCTCATCACTCTGTCTTGCTATCTTTCTCATTACATTATCCATTACTCTGTCCTTCCTTCTCCACTCTCTCTCACACTCCCTCTGCCACCCGTTTCTTCCTTTTACTCCATCTTGTTCATGGCATTTCTCCCCCCCCCACCCCCACCTCTCTTTCTCTCCACTCTGTCACTCTCACTTTCCATCTCCCTCTTCTGACATTTCCCTTGCTGTTTAGTACAATGTTGAGGACAATATGTCTCAGAATGTATTAGGCATTCTACGCAGACTGGGTAAGTTAGTGATTATGTGTGTGTATGTGTGTGTGTGTGTGTGTGTGTGTGTCTTATGATGGTGTTTTTCAGCAAGTCTTTTAGCTTTCTGCTGACTGTGCCCCTCTCTCCTGTGGCTCAGTGCAAAATGTGCCACATTAGCCTTAAGTGCAGCCCCCATTACCTTCCTCCAGCTCAGCCAATCACAGTGTAGCATTCAGTGCCCCTCTGCCTGTAATACTGTAGCTGTTATGCGACTCTGGAGATTTGAACCTTTAATACGCACATACAGAGTGACTGCTTCAAAATATCCTGGCCAGGAAGAGCGTTAGTGTCACAGAGAAACCGTAACTGAAAAAATAAACTTCGAATTAAAATAAGATACAATCATAGTATAATTCATTTTTTGTGTGTGGATGCATCAATCAGTCATGACATTTAAACTGGCCAATACACCCCCACATGCCACCAAAGCAGGTATGACCCACCGAAGCAAGAAATCTGGCACAAAGACATTGGCAGCAGATTTTTTTAAGTCCTGTACATTGTGAAATGAGGCCTTCGTTGATCAGACCAGTTTGTCCAGCACATCCTGTTTGGAATCTGAGTTAACACTTTAAACATCTGAACATATTTTGAACACTTTTACAGTGTGACAGGGCTCCAAAACCTGTGCAGATAAACAAACGTTTCAAAAGTTTTAATGAACGTGTTCGGCATAGTTGCACTTGTCTTCTTGTCTGTTTTAATTTAATTGGTTGATTTCAATTAAGAAAGGTGCTTAAAAACTTGATTTAAACATCAAATGCTTGTCAAATTTGATTGATAATTGAAATATCTGGTAATGTGATGAGTGACACCATCAATTTCCATACATATCAATGGTGATTGTAAAAACCCTTGCATGAGTTACATGATGCTGTATGATGGTCTACTATGTAAAACAGGCTTAACTCAGATTGTGCGGAAACACTCTGATCTTATTAAATGTATAATTTTCCATTATTTATAACTGTGCATAGCACAGCTGCATCGGCTCTTTAGAGTCATACAGGACACTGAACAACTGGGACAGAAATTCTCTTTTCTCTTTAAAATCTTGGGATGTTAGGTGTCCTGTTTATTTAAAGGCAAAACTGTGACCAAAGCACTCACTTTTAAATGACATTGCTCATTAGAGATATTTACAATCTGAAAGAGACATAAAGGAAGCATCTACTTATAATCATCTACTTATAATGCCATAGTACATTTTTTTTTACTCCAGCAGGTTCCTACCGGTTCACACCTTTGGACTTCAAAAAAAACAGACTTCAAAAATATGTATTTGAGGGAAGAGAAAAACCTGACTCAACATGTGAGTCTTATGGCATCATAGGTGTGAATCAAACGGGGAAGTTTTAAAACCAGAGAAAGTTCCAACCACTGAAGCCTCAGATGAGTGAAGGTCTGGTGGTACCGCCATAATTAATTGCATTGTTCTCATTACAACAAATAATACTGTTTTCATTCATTTACTCCTCTGAAATATTGTTTTATAACACATACGCAGGGCAAAATAGTACACAAATAAAACATTACTTTTCCAAATCGTCTTTACATACAAAAACTCATATAAAAAACTACATTTGTCACATCACAGTCCGTGCTTCATATCACCATCGTGCTTTGAATAAATCATTTCATATTAATGCGAAAAAATAATTTCACATTACAGCCTCAAAATCTCAATGATTAAACGCTTCAGAAATTTTAGGAGAAAAATGAAATAAAGCATCTGTCTGGCTCGTAGGGGGATGAGAAAATTCGAAAACTTCATGGCTGGTCAGATGACATTTTCTTTTTTTAATAGATCGTTAAAAAAAAAAAAGCTCTACCATCTGGTGACTATGGGGAGTGGTGCTGGTAGCAGGGGACTAACGGTAAGATCAGTGGTTCCTGTCTCAGCAGAGCTTCAACAGGGCACTGGAACGCTAAATTGAACTGGGGTGCACAATGCTAGGCTAGGATTTTTTAATCTACTGGTCCTGAACTCTTGCATACTTGTGTTTTTTGCTACAATACAGGGGTGCCAGTTTTTAAGGAATCTCAAACAGACTAGCTTATGTGGTTTCTGACACCGAATGACACGCTGTCATCAGTAAACATGGACAAAACTACATGAGGAATAAATTCAGGCTTAAAGGTTTCCCCAGTTTTCCTACACTATGTACCCATGCAGTGTAGGTTGCAGTAACTCATACAGTGTCAGAAAACACAAAATCTACCTGAGATCACATTACAGCAAGGTTAATGGCAAATTGGCTAAAATATCTTACACACACACAAACACACACACTCCTCTTGTGACTTTCTAGCAATGGCTATTGCCTCTGTCAAGGAAAGGTTAAAGGTTGTTCAAGCTTGTCTGTTCAATTTAGAGCTAGGCTGACCCCCTTGTGTTTCTTTAACACACACACACACACACACAAACACACACTGCTCTTCCTTACAGGCGAGGGACCAGCTGAGATCACCACGAGTGCCAAATCGAGCTACACAGACAACCATCACTGAGCAGAACAAGACAGCTCAGATCTACACGAAGGCCATAATTGTTTTGCATAAGCCGGCCTTGTTTCTTCCGGTTGCACTCATAAAAGCATAACCAAATCTGCTCCTTTTTCGAATGGAGAGGCATTATAAATGGATGAGTTTAATTATTTTTTTCCCCAGCCAAGCTGGCGGTTGGCGTGCAGCTACGTGGCAGAAGCTAGTGACACACTCATTATCGGGCACTGTCAGCAGTCAGTGCAGTGTTTAGCATTAGCATACATTAGAATAAGCATGCCTGCCTGTCGCCTTGCAGATAATGAAATCAGGGCCTGGAGATAGGGCGCTTGTAAAGGTGGGAAAGGGAGCCTGAGATGAGTCACTTCTCGAAAACATCAAGCCCTGACTCACCTTCCCATCAAAATGACTTATCCCACTGTCTGAGCGACTGGAAGTACTAAGTTCAGTCAGTGCCGCAAGGCTCATTTCAGTAAGACTCACATCCCCTATAGCAAACACAGCCTGCATTCCCACAACCTTCAGCTACCTCATATCTCACCATCTTCCACCTCGTTCTATATTTACCATCCGGTTTGTGTTTGAACTCTTTTCTATCTTTAACATGTGTTCCACCATGTTCTGAATCAGAACTGAATCATGAAAATGTAATCATGGAATTGTACTTCACACACACACACACACACACACACACACACACTCATGCTTTGAAGTGGTCTTTTCTCCTTAACACAAATGCATATACAAAAGTAAACAGTTTCCATCATAAATTTACATTTACATTTACACCCCAACTATCATAAACAAGCTTACTTTTCACTCAAATACCATTTAATTAGTATATGTGCTCCCGCTGATGCTATTTGTCAATCAATTGTATTTTTTGCACACTTACTCTATTGATAAAATAAAGAATCTGTCATAACACTGTATTCATTAAAACAAGGACTGTTACTGCTTTTTCGGCTGCAACGTATGTTGTCCTGTAATATTGTATTGCTGCTTGTGTGTTTTCTTGCATTCTCCCTCTTTTTATGTACTCAGTGTAGTCCTGTCCTGTCCACACAGTTTCATCTTCATCCATCCTGTATGTGTACCGCCATGTTATATATCTACCGTTTTTGTACGCATACCACAATTTTCTGTACATTGACGAGTTATGACCATTGGAGCTAGGCCTTCAATTGGGGCCATGAATATCAAAGCATGTATATGTTTGTTTGCACGCAGCTCATGGCATTTACATGGCATTTTTTTTTTTTGTCTGTTCTAGATTAAATACAGTCCCTTGTAATAGAGAGTCATTGTTTTATCCGAAGCGTGTAACAGACATATTCATGTAAATTATACTACAGTGATTCCTTCACTGAAGAGTCCTGAGATAGAGCTTCTACTGTTTACCCGGTGTCTAGGGCTTTCGGGAGGCTTAGAGTGACAAAATGTGTTCCAGGCACTGGAAACACTGGTGAAAATTCTGACTGGATAATTTTCTATAAGGAAGCTAAGAATAAATTTGTTTTTTCCAACAAAAACGTACTGAAATGAGAACATAATACTTGCAGTTTAAATACAAAAACTAAATACAAACAGGGATCCGTTATGTGACAGCCCTCCTAGATATGCCGTCTTATCCTCTGAATATTATTGAATTGGGTTTTGCGGGTAAAATTATATTTATCGGTTGTGTTTGGCTAATTATGTTTGAATATGTGGCTCTTGATGTACATAACATTCCTTTTTTATTATTTTGTTGTAGAATATGTTTCCAGAACACACCTGAACACAGCTAATTAACAATAACAGGTATCCTAATGCCTGTTCGTACTAAAGAAGGCCTACAACTTCTTTTTGCATTAGGGAGTGCAGGTCACTTTTATATATCAGCAGTAATGGTTATGGTAATTTAGTAGTTTCCAGTTTTTGAGCTGAGTCTCAAGCTTTTAGGAGAGAATTTTAGGTTAGCATCATTATCAGCTGCTGATACCACATTGAACAAAAGTAAAATCTCTTAAAAACATGCTAGGTTCAACATAGATTCAAACAATGAGTATTGTATTACAGAAAAAAAGATCACTCACACTTGACATGCCATACATTTTGAAAGGTTGTTTAGTCTGTGGCTTGTAAAGCAAGCATGCTAGCTATCTAGCATATAACTTAATCCACCTGAATTTTTAGTATGTTTTAAAGGACTGTGATAAGTTTCTTCCTTGAAAAAAGCAAGATAAACAAGCCCTGCATGACCATGGCAAAACTGACACGCACACACAAATACGGCTATAAACTGAGAATTCCGTCCAATGTTGGCGGTCAGTTGTAAGTAGCAAGTCACTCAACATGACAAGTCACTCAATCCTTGTATAATGGGTCACAGTACCTTGCACCAATAAACTGTTATGGGGTTACAAGTTATGAGGTTGATTCTGGCTCCCGCCCTGCCACTACCTTTTTTTGTTTTTTACAATCACATGCAGATGTGACAGGCTGGACCATCTCCTGGTTCATTCCTTTTTGTGATCCCAGCACGTCTGCCTAATCTTCCTTGTAAACATGTCCTAATGCTCGGCCCAGCGCAGGATTGGTTCTCCTTGTGAGTCATGGTTCCTCAGTGTTTCTTATTCATGCTCTGAGGGAGATTTTTCAGAATGGCGAAAAAAGGCCTATGTAATCCACATCAGTCAAGCCATTTTTCCACCGAGCAAGGCTGTTTCCTCTGAAGTGCCTCTCAGTGACCTCTAATGAAAGCATAATCTCCCTTATCCAGTCCAGGGTATTCTATGTGAGAGAACAGGGGAGATCACTGAGGGCAGCTTTGCAGCCTTTTTTCTGATGCATCCAGAGTTAGGCGCTCCACATGACTGTGCTCTGTTCATTCAAATGGCCAGGCACTGTAGCATTAAGCCACTACACAACAAGGAGTTTTCAAGCATGCTTTCTTTTCAAAGATCCATCTTTTCAAAATAAATCCTCACTCTTTAGACAGGCCTTTGAGCAAGAAGCTTTACATGAAGTTGCCTGAATCCACATCTAAGGAGCAGAGATATCATACACCAGAGAAAATTCAGTCTGGTACAATTCCATTTTTTTTCAAACCACATCACAGTAAGAGAAATAACAAAGCAGTGCGTACAGCAGATCTGAATTTTTAATAGCTCTGCATTGCACATTTCTAGCCTTACTGAGTAATGTCGGAGTAATCGTCAGAGGCATGAATAATTGACAGGACAGGAGAAAAGCGTCAATGTGCCAGCGAAAAACGAATTGGAAAGATCAGGCAACAGACGTCTAATCAGGATGCACTATGCAATGGGATGTTGTAAACACTGACATGAGTTTTCCATTTAAGACGCACCACTATGAAGTGCCCTTACTTCAGAATGTCCTTGCATGATCAAACAGACTTAGCATAGATTCCAGCAGAGAAAGATACAGGATCACCCATGTACAATGAATCATACTCTGGACAGCTAGATCAAAATGCATTTTCTGTGTCCTTGGCCCTCTGAAAAACCTTGAATGAGCTACTAAAATGTGAACTGTGTGGTACACTGTTTCACTCGTGATTACCAGAGAAATAAGTAACATGTTTCATGAGAAATGGCTCCAGGTGTAGATTCAAAGCTTCATCAGAATAGACCAATGATCTAAAAGCTGCAATTCAAATCGATGTTTATAGCCAGAAAAATGACCTTTTTCTCGTTTTCAATATGTTAAACTGAAGAAAGGCCAGCAGTGCTGTAGCATTACATGTAAATGTGTTGCTGCTGGCTCTAAATCTTTGCACCAGCTACCAAAAACCATCTCTTGCTAGCTCACTTAGATGATGCCTATCTACTTGTCCCCAGAATTATGAGAGCTACAGCTGTGGTGGTGAAAATAGAAAAATCTAATAAAAACAACTATACAACAGAAAATGATATAGGCGGTTTCCTTTATTTTGCCAAATCCAGCAGCAAAACAAGCAAACCTCTACGGCCAGCCGGTGGATCCACCCTGTGAGGCTGTTATGACTCCCCTTTATACTCTTGGGTGCAAACTCCTATGGTCATGAAATCTGAGTTCCGTTCTTCAGTTTGGGCTAGTCTATACCAGGATAGCCTCTAACCAAATATGATAATGGTCAGTGTGTCTTCCTGGGTGATCTGGGTGGTCAATTCTGTATCACAGGATATGCCTATTTAAAGGAATAACCTTTAAAAAGGCAGACATAGAGACAAAACACTACATTATATGCTTGGCGGATCCATAGTTATGTCATATATTACACACGATATATCCATCCATTCATTTTCTACCCCTTTGTCCCGCACTCGGGGTGGCTGGAGGGTATCCTAGCTGCTACGGGCGAAGGCGGGGTACACCCTGGACACGTCACCAGCACGTCACAGGGCCACATACAGAGACAGACAACCATTCACACTCACAGCCAAACCTAGGGGCAATTTAGTTTACTCACTTGACCTGTCCCCAACGCATGCATGCTTTTTGCAGTGGGAGGAAACCGGAGCTCCTGGAGGAAACCCACGCGGTCATGGGGAGAACATGCAAACTCCACACAGAGAGACTCTGAGCCCAACCCGGGAGTCGAACCCAGGACCTTCTTGCTGTGAGGCAACAGCGTTAACCCCTGAGCCACCGTACCGCCCACACACGATATATATGATTGTAAAATCTACCATACAGCAGGGGGAGCGGCCTTTTCATATAAAGCCCTCAGCTCTGGAATTCCCTTCCCAATAATATTTGAGACTCAGACACAGTCTCAGTTTTTAAGTCTAGGCTGAAAACCTACTTGTTTAGTCAGGCTTTCTGTAATTCCTGTTAGATGGAGGATGTAGAGCTGGGAGGTGATAGGCCCAGAGAAATCTGGTAAACTGGGACACTGGTGCCCTCGTCCCACCGCTCCTGATGTTCACTCAAGTTTGCTGATGGTGGACTGGAGGGGGTGCCAGTGTCTCAGGGTGCTCTCATGTCTATCATACCCCTTGGCTCTGCCCTTTCTAACTAAGCTGCTACAGCGAGATATGCCAGAGTCCCAGCTTGCACTGTTTACCGCCTTATCCCAGATCTGCAATTGCTAGGGTGCCTTACCCAAGTGTCCTCAGCTGTGTCTTTTCAACTATGTGCGTGCTCCTCCCCCATCTGAGGGCAACTGCTGTTCAAAAGCTCCGGTGGAAATTGTCTTCTCTGTTGCTGTGGACTAGAGACTCTCAAACTACTCCTCACTCAGACTCCAACAAAAACTATATCTACTGACTCGTAGCTACATCTACCCTATTAGCCATGGACTGTCAACTGTTCAGCGGTAATTAAGTCAGTACACAAAGGCCTTCTATTTTTAGTCCCCATAGAGACTCTCTTTCTCTCTCTCTCCGGGTCGACCAGAGGAGGATGGGTTCCTCTTTTGAGTCTTGGTTCCTCCCGAGGTTTCTTCCTCCAGCTTTTGAAAAAATTTCCTTGCCTCTGTCGCCCTTGGCTTGCTCACTAAGGACTCAGACCTAAATCCTGTGAAGCTGCTTTGTGACAACATCAGCTGTAAAAAGCACTATGTAACTAAATAAATAATAAAAATTGAATTGAATTGATTATGTAATTAGAAACAGGAGACTGCTCCTCAGTTATGAACTAACTTTTGTGCTAATGACAGAGAAGTCACAGAGAGGCTCTTAAAAGTAAAGATGCCAAAAGAATGCCGTAGTGGACTACTTTTGGCCCTGTTAAGCATGCTTTCCCAGTCTAGGGCTAACTGCCACGCACATTTTAGTGCTGTCTTGGGTTGATAATTTGCTGATTAGTAGGATCCGGTGTTCTGGGCACAGAGGAACTCTAAAATGTGCAGGACAGTGTGGCTCCTGGATCAAGGGAAACAACATAAAATACCTTTCACTAGATGGTCCTTTTTTGAGCAGGGGTTCCCAGTTGCTGTCCTGATGATCCCACATGCAGTATATTTTTATGCTTTGTCTTATATCTGTACACATGTGCTGGGCCAGGCACATAGAGTAGAAAAAAAAACAATATGAAGAGAGTGGTGTCATCAAGACTGACCCTGTTTTAGAAAAACGTCTTTGGAAATGAGACGTCATGGTGTGACCCTTTGAAGAACCTGAATGGTTCCTTTCAACTGAACCTTTATATTCCTTAAATTATGTGAAGTTTTGAACTTTGGAGTCATCGGGTTCACAGACAAGTGTTTTATTCAGAATATAATGTTATATTCAGCACGAGACACATGGGTGTTTAAGTTCCATATGACACTTATATATCAAATGGTCTGTAGTATACCAGGTCTTTCAATAAGAAAATAAGATGGCCTCCCCTAGTCTTCACAACTTCATAAGCATGAACGTGATCTCCAGAACACGCAGTGTCAGTACTATGCATAATGAAAACTGGATTGAAATGGCTCGCAGAGCTTATTCTTCTCTAAGTGAATTTCAACTGAGTTGCCACAACTCTTTGAAAGAATTAGAAATGAATGGTAAATGTGAAGTGGGTCTATAGTTACTTAGACTGTCAGGATTCAAGGTACTCCTTTAAAGGACGGGTGTAATTGCGGCAAGTTTTTAATCAGTTGGACCCAGGTCAGGGCAGCTGGTGGCCTAGTGATTAGGGAGCTTCCCCTGCGATCAGAAAGCTGTGGGTTTGACTCCCAGGACTGCAAGTGGCACAACTGAGGTACCCTTGAGCAAGATACCGTGCCCACACACTGCTCCCCGGGTGCCGTGTTCCTGGCTGCCCACCGCTTCACCTGGTGAATGGGTGTGAATACAGAGGAAGAATTTCACACTGATCACACTGTGTGTTGTGGTGTGTTCACGTATGACAAATGGACACTTTACACTAAATCTGTGACACAGTCCAGGGTAGTGAGAGAGAGAACTCAGAGAACGGTTGTACACAGCGATTAAGAGGAGGTTCAAGTGACAGAGGGGAGGTTGAGAAGAAAAGATTATATACTGAATATACTGAATATACTGAGTCTCATTCTGAAAAAAGTGAAGAAATGAATCAGTGAATTCAGTAGAGCCAGAGGGAAGAGGTGCAGAAAAACAAACAAAAAAAAAGAGTAATCCAGACAGATGTATAGTACAAACCATTATCCTCTTCACTGGGACATTCTGTTCTCTGTATGAGCTTCACATCTTCAGGTGTAGCTGTAACACCGTGGCTTTGCTCTGTCACCTTTTGCTTGAAGGCAGTGGACCATTTTTTGCAAAAACTTTGCAGAGGTGTTTTCATCAAAGATAAGGATGAAGTCTTTCTCTGTCTTAAAAAATACACAACACTCGAGCTGGAAAATTAACTGGACAATTCGTTCTTTTACACAAATTAGCCTCCCATCTGCTTAACCCTTAGAATGCAAGCAGCACGGATTCATACCAGAAGTGCTACAAATTGTAAATTGTCATCAGAGAGCAAAACATCTCCTAATATGGAAGTTTGTGTTGATGTTTGAGGTGTCAGACGTCATGCTGAGCCTTGAGAAATTATGTTACACGCTAATGCCCATTAAGAACAAAAATGTCCACATTTCATTAAAATTTTAGGACGTATGGCTTTCACACCACCACGCCTTTTCTCTAGACTGCTCACATACAGAGAGCCTCAAACTGAGACAAAACTGTATCTAGACTGTAGTATCTGTGCCTCTGGGTTTTCTTCACCTCTAAAAATAAAACTGTATCTCCTGTGAGTGCATCCTCTCTGACCCCAATATGACAAAAACTCTCTCTGTTGTCTGCGAACGGATATTTACAAATGATTGAGTCGCTCAGTAATCTAATCTGCAATTTATTACAGAGAACTGACAATTCTATTAATGACAACATACTAGACAACTTCCCTGGGCAGCTTCATTACTCTCTTTTTGCCTTTTACCCACTTTGCCCCTGAGCGTGGGCTGTTGTTCAAACTGTGATTAGCTCCAGGTGGTCCGGCACCAGGACATGTCTAAACAGCTAGACGATCACTTTTGCTTACTCATAGATATCTTTTAGCTTCACTGTTCATATTCACAGGACATTAACACCAAGACTCTGTTGGAGACTCTGCTATCTACAATAGCCCCTTAATATCAGATGGCGGCCTGGTGGTTAGGGAGTTGCCCATGTGATCCGAAGGTTGAGGGTTCGAATCCTAAGACTGCTTGTGGCACCACTGAGGTACCCTTCAGCAAGAGACTGTTCCCACACACTGCTCCCGGTGGTTGCCCATTGCTTCACTTGGTGAATGGGTTAAACACAGAGAACGAATTTCACATTGTTCACACTGTGTGCTGTGCTGTGTTCACGAGTGACAATAAGGGGCCACTTTACTTACTTTTCGTAGACTGCAAAATGTGACTCACCGTCAGTTTCATTAGGTAGACCAACTCTGAAAATTCCCAGATTCAGTGTCTAAATTACATCGGTAAACACACCTAGCTCAGATCCTAAATCATCAGATACTTTCAAGTCGGATGTGGGGGAGGCAGAACTTCTTAACAACTGTAGCTTAAAAAACTCTAAGACAACAGTCCCAAAAAAAAACAGTCACAAAAATGCTCTTGCAGTTAAGTTCAAGCAACCAAAATAACTCTGATCAACCGTAAACAACAAATTATTCCAAATTAAACTAACAAAATGTCTCATCAGTTTGAAAATTTTATGAACTCACCTATCTTCTTGAAGAAAGTCATTGAAGGCTCCACTGAACTTGGTGTTCTTTTGACTGCAGGACATCAAGTTCACATTAACAAGCATCCTGTGGGGGAAAATAACAATATAGAAACCGATGCATGCACTTGTCCTCTCAGACAAGATGTGAAATGTTTGTTGCGGCAAAACACACCTTCTAATGTTTAAGGTGCTGCAGACGTGAGGGTGTGGTTTAGAACACAGTATGACGTACTGTGAGCTATAAAAAACAGACCCTGTTGTCTAACACGGCTGCCCGGTACAGTGAAGTTTAAATCATTTTTAGAGCTCACCGTCAGTCATAATGTGTCTTAATGCTTTTCCACATGTCTGCACCACCTTAATGAAGAGTTAAACAAGGTTTGAGTGGGTTGAGAGAGGTTTTGGTGACGTATTTACCACAATGATTTGGCTGACTGTAGACTTCTAGAATTTGTTAAGAGCATTAGCCGTGTAGCTGAACTTAATAACAGAAGCAAATTCTGGACTCCAAAAACACTATATGAGCAATATGGACCATTGTATAAATGGACAATATGGACTATATGGACCCTTACTTCCAGTGAAGGGCAATCTTAATGTTTCAGCATTCCAACACCATGCTTCCACCTTTGTGGACACAGTTTGAGGAATAACCTTTTCTATTCCAGTATGACTGAGTCCCTGTTAATAAAGCAAGCTCCATAAAGACATGGCTGGATGAGTTCGGTGTGGAAGAACTTGACTGGCCCACACAGACTCCTGACCTCAACCCCATCCAGCACCTTTGGGATGAACTGGAACGGAGATTGTGAGCCAGGCCTTCTCATCTAACATCAGTGCCTGACCTTGTAAATGCTCTACAGAAAGAATGGACACAAATTCCCACAGAAACTCTAATGTCCATATAATGTATGAATGAGCATATCTGGAGTAAATGAAACCCCATGTATTTATTCCTTTAAGAGCGAAATTGCCCCACTCAGCACCATCTCAGCATAAACAAAAATCAGCTGTACTACAGATGAGACTCCTGGCTTACATGAAAGAATGCCCTTGTATTCTTTGCACTAACAGGAATCTAGTCTTACAGTGTAACTGAACTTCGCTGCTGTTTTGTCATAGTCTTCAATAGGCACTCCATTGCTATTATTCCAATGGTAACCGATAGTGGAACGTTTCTTTCAGCGACACTCGAGAGTCATTGCAGGAGTTACAGAAAGTGCTCCAATTTCAAATGTTTGAGGACATGCAATGTTTAATGAAAGCTAGACGAGAAGACACGAAGTCTTGACGCAGCCTTTTTAGGCATCCTTTATATCCAATGAGGAAATTGTTCTATTACTGTGTTCCTCCTGGTGACATTTACTATGTGGACCCTGATTCGCTGCCTCCCCTGCAGAGCAAATCCATTTCCTCCCATGATTAATTTCATTGTGGTGGCGGATATTATTATTCCCCCTGTTCTGCTCAGTCTGTGGCTGTGGCCCAGGTCCTGTTTGTAATTCTGTTTGGGTTCAGCTGTTGTTATGAACCACATGCTCTGCAGGCCTGCAGTGTAATCAGATTCAGCACCTTCACTCCTACACTGAGCGCCATTACAAAGCCAGCTTTTTCCAGATCACAATTTTCTGGTGTGGAACAGATCAGAGTGGATCATTTTGCAATAATTACTGTTTTTCAGAAAAAGAAAAAAAAAAGTGACAGAACTAGCAACGCTGCCCAAAGCTCAGGTGTAATAATCGTTCAGGGCCGATTAGGAGTAACTCATTTTCCAAAAGGGTGTTGAGGTAATTTCCCCACTCATCCGTGACCACTGCTTGCAGGACAAATGAAATCTGGGTGGATTTTTACAATGCGTGCTCTATTCAGCTGCAAACTCCAATTACACCCTAAAAATTCAAACTGATGCACATATTAAAGAACCACTATAGAATAAATAGAGTCCCTCGTCACTTCTTAACTGAGATCAGAAGCCTCTGTTAAAAAAACGTACTTTATATATATTATTTTAAATTCAGTTTTAAGTTCACATTTGCATACAAATGACAAGGGCATGCTTGAGGAAACACACACGCAACTTAGACATGTGACTTTGTCATTTATAAATAAATGATCAAAGACTTGAATGAGTTTGGCTTTACTTCTCTTAACTTTTTTGCATTTAATTGCTGTATGCTGAGATATACAATGCTGAGATAAAGATATGTTATATAAGAAATGATAAATGATGAATCTCCTAGGCCTATTTTCAGCAGGTTATAATTACATTTTATACCAATTACTATTAGATCTAAAACATCAACAGCCATATGCTTGGGCACTTCTGGCCAGATGTACACAAATCCTCCTGAGAAACCACTTCCACACAGTTTAATGTACAACTATTGGATTTAACATATCGGGAAAATGGTCTGTGCAATTGTTATGAGACATTTTATGTAGTCATTTATTTATTCTCCGAGCAGGGATGTGAGGGTGCTGGGACCGGTCCCAGCAGTTATAGAGCGAGAGGCAGAGAACCTGTGGCCCCCTGCCCTGTCTTTGTTTTCCTCTGTGCCAGGTGAGTCTCAGCTCCACCTTAGTCCTCACTTTGGATCAGTGTATTCTCCTGTGTCTCATCCATGTCTCCGCGCCTTTGTCGGCCCAGCCCGACCCTTTTGTGTGTTTCCCTGCAGTGATAGCCTGGATGTTTTCTTGTAGCCTCTACTGATTCTGTCATGTACTTCGTTGTTTAAAGTAAAGTGGGCCCTCATAGTCACACGTGAACACACTACAGCACACAGGGTGAACCGTGTGAAATTCTTTACTGCATTTAATCCATTCACCCAGTGAAGCAGTGGGGGGGCGGGCTGTTATTAGTTTATTGTGTTTGTGTTTGTTTGTTTTATGAATAAAGAGTCCTCTCACAAATACGTCTGCCTCTACTTCTCCCTACACCTGCACAGAAACAGGTCACACTTTATATACATTCATTTCTTTTCCGGTCTGTCAAACTCAGCAAATAAGATATTTTACACCAACATTTGCAGGCATTTAAACCACATCCTCATTTTAAACTGCTTGAACTGTTATTGGCTGACAAGACGGTTGTAAGGAAATGCATTTTCCATGGCATCATGAAAACAGTGAATTCAAAATGGACTGTTTTTGTAGCTTTATTTCCATGTATGGACTACATAAAACTCTTAGAAGGAAAAGTCAGGAAAAGCTTGGTACTCTGTGAGGTTTGTTCGTTGCTGAGGATGTTTTAAATTAGGATTAGAAAATCAATCGGGGGGGGGGCAGTCTTGCTTGTCTTCGCATCCACAGATTGTGCACTTTAATGCCACAACACCCTGCCACGGACACCATGATTTTAACTACAACTTTTTACAGAGAGTTGGAAACTTTTTGCAGGACCACCCCACATTCTGAGCTTCACTACTGCAGAAAGTTGGGATCGATAAACACAGGGTGTTCTTTCTGTTGACCCTAAAGCAGACTTGTTAGTGCTCACATCAGAGAAGCCGAGGAGACACCATTTTCCAATTTCCTGCTCCAGTGACCCCCTGCCTTTCCCCACAGTACTAGCTCTTGCCCCAAGTCCAAAAGACTTTATCCTATAAGGACATTGGTTTAATACAGAGTGAGGACCAGAAAGGAGAAAACATTTAATCAGCATTAACCCTCATAAGCCTCTGTCATTATTAACCATTAAAAAGACTGTAATTTTGTCTTGATTATTTCACACTCGTAGCTCATTGCAAAAAAAAAAAAAAGTGGAGAAATCCTGTGGAAGGTGCAGATTCTGAACTTTTAATCCATTCCACATTTGTGTTTAAAAGGTGATTTTGTATTAGGATTTGAACATGTTAAAAAGTTAGGTGTCTTGTTTTTTCCGAATGAAAAAAACATTCACGTTTGTTATTTACTGAACAAATGGACATCGCAAGGGCAGAGTCAGACCAGTGGATACACAGAGTAATTCATTTCGTAACTGGGCTGTAATTTCATTTTGACTTCCGTGAATAATATCGCCTAGTACCAAGTTCAGCAAGTTAAGATTGTAGGCCTTTAGTTTGGGTCATTAAAAAAAAAAAAAAAGAAATATCAGAACCATAGTTGTTTAAAAACAAAAAAAAACCCTTTTTTCCAGGTCACCACATAGAATCTTTTGGATCTTCTGGGAGCGCAGTGGACAGAGGATAAAGTCTGCTAATACTGTGATACTGATGAAAGAGAGGAAAAAAAGCAACCTGTGAACAAACCTATTAAAAGAGCTTCTTCTGCTCAACACACTAGAGGAAGAAGAAAACCATCCTCCTACGTCCCCCCACCAATGGCGCCCAGTGCTCCAGTGCCCTGTCCACAAACATGCAACCCCATCAACACGGCGAGGAAGGACAGAGCGCACTCTCAGGCCAGGCCAGTGAACTTGAGCACACGGTGCAGGTTAACTAAAAACATGCTACTTTTGCGATGCCTGTGAAACCCCTCTTGCTAATTCCTCTGCTCCACACTTCGCTCTCCTTTCCATCACGAGCCCAACACAAGTGCTCAAGAGATCACACCCAACCCAGTTCTGGTGAATTCACATCAAGAATTAATGTAATCAGTTTTGATATTTTTTTCCATATAGTGTACCTAGAAGGCCTTAAGGACTTACAGTCACATACACTGGGTTGTGAAAGCACCCCTTTAAACTCCATGTAGGAATGGAAAACCTAGCACTTTTAGAGTTATTTTCAGTTGATGATTGACTTGTATTCTGTAAAACAGCCAGCAACCCAACTGGGCGAAAAGCTATGGATCTCTTTTACATCTAAAGAGACCAAGACCAAGTGTCCGATCATTAGTGCAGTATTTCTAGCATTGGGGACACTTCGTGCCTCTCTATTGCATCACCGGCACCAATGGCAAGGCAGAAATCATTAACCTTGAACCTGCCATGAGCTGCTACTCTTATATCTTACATAAACAGAAACTATTACATCAGTTTACATCACTGATTCTTTGTTATAATTCACAACCTGCAAACAAATAGCCTAGTTAAAGGCTGAAGTAGTCATATTTTAACTTTGAGACACTTCAGTGAAAAACAAAGTGGTCTGCAGTAAGTGGAAGCTGATGAGAGTAGCATTCTAACTTTTATTCAGACGCTGGTCATACCCTCTGCGTAGAGTGGCTATAGGCCAATCAATAACATTTACAAATACATAATGGTCTAGTTTGAATCCCAATACTGCCAGCGGCACCACTGAGGTACCGTTCCCACACACTGCTCCCCGGGCGCCGAGTCACTGACTGCCCACTGCTTCACTTGGTAAATGGGTTCAGTTCAGAGAAAGAATTTCACACTGTTCACACTGTGCGCTGTGTTCATGCATGACTATTAGGGGCCACTTTACTTTACTTTTGAATAGAAAAAAAATGTTTTTGAGGCAAGTTTAGTCTAAGAATAAAGTAAAGAAAATTACATGCATAATTTGAATTAAGAAAATAAACTATGATCCCAGACCTTTTTAACTGGTTTTACCTCGGCAGAAATGTCTAGGAAATGTCACTGATTTCCTGTTTCACTAGAGTATAAAATGAGGAGACATAGGACCAAACCCTTTAGTTATTTATTACCATCGGGAGGATTCAAGAGCATCAGACACTGGCTGATTCCTGAACTCTCTGTGTTCTGGGCTGTATACCTTGTTTGCTTATTCCTAGTGATGACTCTTTGACTCTGTTTTTCTGATTTTGTGATATGCCCTTGTGTATACCAACCTAACTGACTCCTGCCTGCTGTTATGACTGAGTACTTGACGTCCCCTAACAATGCTTTCTCTTTCAGAACCCCATCGTTTCAAATACACTTGAATTAAATGTATAAAACTTCTTCTTCTACTTTCGGCATCTCCTGATTAGGGGTCGCCACAGTGAATCAGCCGTCTCCATTTCCATCTGTCCTCTGCATCTTCCTCTCTCACACCAACAGCCTGCATGTCCTTCCTCACCACATCCATAAACCTCCTACTAGGCCTTCCTCTTCTCTTCACTGCAGCTCCATCCTCAGCATCCTCCTCCCAACACACTCAGAGTTTCTCCTCAGCATCCTTCTCCCAACACACTCAGAGTCTCTCCTCAGCATCCTCCTCCCAACACACTCCGAGTCTCTCCTCAGCATCCTCCTCCAAACACACTCAGAGTCTCTCCTCAGCATCCTCCTCCAAACACACTCAGTCTCTCCTCAGCATCCTTCTCCCAACACACTCAGAGTCTCTCCTCAGTATCCTCCTCCCAACACACTCAGAGTCT
>JBBIGA010000106.1:6269995-6291029 GCA_037576975.1 Alestes dentex | reverse complement strand
CATCTGGTGAGCAGGTGGGAAACTGTTTGTTGCTAAAGGACAATCAAGTCCTGCAGTGGTACTTCTGAGTAAAAAAACCTCATAAAATATGTATCTAGGGTAATAAGGTAGTTAGTTTTTAACTGTCGCAAATCAACAACGCCTGCCTTGAGAGGGTTAAAGAATCTGACTGGTTATAAAAGTAGCAAATGTGTGATATTTTTCAGGAGATTTGAAGAATGGTGACTTGGGGCTGGGCGCCGTCCCTGGAAGGGAGGAAGACTTCAGGCAGAGTTTGGCTCAGGCCATTAAGTACGCTAAAGCGCTGGACTGCAAGAGGTACTGTGAGTTTGTGCCATGTATGCATCTAATGCATCTTATAAAATGGGTAGTTTAAGAAAAGGAGAGCTAGGAAAACAGTAAAATGTGAAGTGTAGGAGTAGTAGGTTCCATGCTGGCATAATGTTAAAATGAAACAAAGAGTGAAACAACAAAAATGGAAATGTTATCCCCATTCTAAAAGACTATGACCTACAGAAATACTGGATAAACAAAAGTCTTGGGACACACCTGTTTTTCGTGGTTTGTTCTAGCCCCCTTACTTCTGGTGAAGGACAGTCTTAATGCTTCAGCAGACCAAGACATTTTAGACAACGCCATACTCCCAACTTTGTGGGCACAGTTTGGGGAAGAACCTTTTCTATTCCAGCATTCCCAGTGCACAAAGCAAGCTCCATAAATTCATGGCTGGATGAGTTCGGTGCGGAAGAACTTGACTGGACTGCCCAGAGCCCTGACCTCAACCCCATTCAACACCTGAACTGGAACAGAGATAGTGAGCCAGTCCTTCTCATCCAACACCAGTGTCTGACCTCATAAATGCTCTACAGAATGAATGGGCACAAATTCCCACAACAACTCTTATGTGTTTGAATACAGTGTCATAAAAGTCCCTGTTGGTGTAATGAACATGCGTCCCAATACTTTTGTCCATATAGTGTAATGTTATATAAGCAGCTTTATCCACCCAATCAGAAATTGTACCACTGTTCCAGCCAATCCTTGATATGATCTAGCGCTAATCTCAAACAGCGCTCTCTTTCTTACAGAGCCATTGTGTCCCAATCTCTGTTTTAGAGACCTCATCCACAATTCCCTCTTAAAACATGATTCCACTCACCCTGTAATTTTAAAGCCCTTCAACTCACTCTGAGCAGATTTCAATGACACCAAGCATGCAGCATCTAGTAAACTTCATTACAAGTAAATAATTACCAAATGTAATGATTTAGTTGATTAATTCAGCGATCTTGTTTTATAAATCATTTTATTCAAGCTAAAGTCTAGAACCATTCTGTAGCTAGTGTGATGAGCTTGTTTAACTATACAGAAGAGTGCATTAATCAGTTTAAACAAAAAAAGGCACCGGTACCAGGTTGGAGGTCCAGCAAGCATTGTTTCTGCATCTCATTTGAAAGGCCACTAAAATCCTATGTGAATACCCACCCATTTTGTTAGAGGTTGAAGCTTGCACATCCGTTCTTGCTCATGGCTTGTGTCACAGCCAGGTCTCCTGTCTTCTGAGAATAACTTTGTAATTTCTTGCTCCAGGATCCACCTCATGGCTGGGAGAGTACCCACTGGGATACAGCGTTCAGCCATTGCTGTGGAAATGGAGGCCACTTTTGTCCGAAACCTAAAACACGCTTCAGATGCCCTTGCGAAGGTGAATGTCCAACCATTCAGACATGGACTTATTTTCGTGTTATCAACACTTCACCTTTTAGTTTCAAAGCAGTCGCTCGCTGTGGCCCAAGCTGCTAGCGAGACAACACAGATGACATGTGTTACAGTCAAAGACGCAGTTGTTCTTGACCATTATGTCATTCAAGGCTGTGCATTTGTAGTACGTATTGAATGTGGCCGAGATGTAGCCTTTTGTTTCTGAGAATTTCAAAAGGATGTAGTACTGGGGTCCCAGATACCGGTATTCCTTTTTAAATACGTCACTTCACATTGCATTTTTTTTGCAAGATAGTAGACGTAAGTCGCGGCAGCACACACACTGCGAGATGGTCGTCCTAAATTTCTGACATTGTCAGATAATAATCACCTTTGAATCTCTCACAGTTGACATAGGACCACTGTTTAGGAGCAAAGAAATCAACACGGTTGTTTCACGATTGTCATCTTTCGTATGGGGCAGCTCAAAATCCTACAGTGTATACTGGGCATTATTCATGCATTTCACACTTTTTACTCATGAATGGGTTTTCCAGCTTCTTTTCATGTTATATTGCCTCAATTCCTCAGTGTATAATTAGCAGAGAGGGTCATTTGTTTTGCTTGGGATATGAGACTGCTTTTAAGTGTGGAGACGACTTGTGTGACAGTTGGTGAATGCTCATGTAGTGTAGTACAAAGGGATAACCACGAACAAGTGGTGATGATAGCTATTCATCCACAGTGGCTTAATCTTCACAACTCGTGTGCTTTGAAAACATTCCTGAAGCATCAATTCAGTGTTCTGAGTGATGCTATTGATTTACGCTGTGTACTAATGTCTTTTGCAGAATAGGTGTCTGCTTTGTTAATGTATTTTGTTATTGATTGTGGAACCACTTTTACAGTGCAGCTTTTTTTTTTGTTTTCTTTTCAGGAAGGAATTCTGGGCTTGATTGAGCCAATTAACACAAGAATAACTGATCCCCAGTATTTCCTGGACTCACCCCATCAGGGTAAAACTGAGATTTCTCTAGTGTGTGTGTGCAGTATGCTGTCTTTTTCAGAATGTATGTCCCTGCCAGGGACTGTACATGATGCATGCTCTTGTAAAAATACTCTCATGCTTACACTGCAATTCACATTTTAATGGGCAGGTTTAATCTCCACTGATGTGTTTGGGTCTTCTTATAGCAGCTGCAATCCTTCAGAAGGTTGACCGCCCAAACATCAAGCTGCAGTTGGTGAGTCTACTGTGTACTTTTTAAAATTATAGTTTTAAATGTTCACATCCAGTAGCATGAAACATCGGTAAAAGTTCATAAGACCTACAGAAAATCTTACCAGGAAAGGCAGTTCTATTTTTTTTCCCACATGCTTTTCGTTTTATGACCAAAAAATCAAAGGTTTTCTTTTCTCTCAAGGAATTGGCCGTTTTTGTTCTGATCTTTACTGTAATAATAGTAGTGGAATGACTCGAATCCAGTATCAATCTGCAGTGGGTGTAGTTTTTACAGACGGACAGTAATAATGGTGGAGTGATTTTAAGCCAGTATGAATCTGCAGTATTTGTAGATTTTATAGTCTGACACTAATAATGGTGGAGTAATTTTGTTCCAGTATAAATCTGCAGCTTTTCTGTAATTGGTTAAATTCAGAGCTCCCTCAAAATAGTAGTCTTGTTGGAATAACAAAACCTGTGAATAGACAGAGCCATGTGACATGTTGCTACTGTTATGGAGTGAAGGTATCTGAAGGAAATTACATGGATACTTTGCCCCAAAGCAATTCACCAGTCAAATCTTGTGCATTATGTTGCATTAACTGCACTGGTAAAGTGAATCCAGTTCCAGTATGGTGATATTGTCAGCATTGCTGTGAACTATTCTGACAGTAATAATGTGTCCTCTGAACACATTGCACTCATGACCTTTGCACGTAAACCACCACACGAGTTTGGGACACCATGACTCGTTTTAGGTCAACCCATGGAAGGCTGGACAGACCCCATTCCTACAGACCAGCTGGGAGATGTTCT
Organism: Alestes dentex; assembly: GCA_037576975.1. Taxonomy (NCBI): domain Eukaryota; kingdom Metazoa; phylum Chordata; class Actinopteri; order Characiformes; family Alestidae; genus Alestes; species Alestes dentex. The sequence continues at coordinate 6,287,290 of JBBIGA010000106.1, read as the reverse complement.
CACAGACACCTCTCTGAGCACCACCATCATTTAGGAGTGCTTCAAAGCCACTACCATCATTCCTGTGCCAAAGTAGTTCTCAGTGTCCTGCCTGAATTGCATTCACATCATCACGAAGTGCTTCGTGAGGCACCTAAAATGACAGCTGCCCCCACACTGGACCCTCTGCAGGTTGCAGTCATCCCAAACGCTCAGCTGTCAACTGCCATCTCTCCCACCCTTCACCTGGCCCTCACTCATCTGGACAAAATGTGAGAATGCTATTTTAGTTCAGCATTCAACACCAAAATTCCTCAGCATCTGATTGGGAGACTGAGACTCCTGGGCCTGCACATCTCCATCCACAACTGGATCCAGGACTGCCTGCCAGATTTCGACCATTTGCTGCATCCGCAAAGCCACCAGCATTGTGGAAGACCCCGCACACCCCTCACACACACTCTTCTCCCTTCTGCTGTCTGGCGAAAGGTTACACAGCATCCAGGCCTCCGCTGCTAGGAACGCGAACAGTTTCTTCTCTTAGGCCATCAGACTCTAAATCAGATCTGAATAATTAAAACTGTACTCACACAGACACACTCACTCTGAGCTGAACTGGTTTCTTTTCATAAACATGCTGCATGTACACACTAAACTGTTTCGCCATAAACAACAACAACAAATCTCCCAAATACCCTTTATTTAGTATAGATTGCACATTCTGTCCTGCTGCTGCTTTTGATGCTATTTTTGCGCAATTATTTATTGCTGTCTACCTCAGTCTTTGTATTTTTTGCACAACTGCTCTGCTGCTAGGAATGTCATAATACTGTAGTCACTCATACTAGCTGTAACTGCTCCTGTCTGCTGCACTTTGTTGTCTTGTCCCGTAAATTATTACTGTTGCTCTTGTTTCTCTTGCATTCCTGTCCTGCCTGCGCTTGGGTAGTTCTGTGGTGTTCTTGTTTTGTTCATGTTGCACCATGGGCCTGGGGGGGAACATTGTTTCCTTTCACTGTAACACATCGTACTGTGTATATGGCTGAAATGACAAACACACACATGACTCGATTTGACTTATCAATAGAGTGAACATTTGCTGCCAAAAATGGGTTCATAGAGCTGCCTTATTCATAATTTTAGCTAAAAAAAACCAAAACAATTGATCAGGTCTCCAAAGTGCGGTTTATCAGTTTTGCATTTGAATTACAAGACTGATCTAGTTAACAGGTAACGGACTTTTACCCCATCAGTTAGTTTGGTGCTTTTCAGCCTCGCAGCTCTAGTGCAAACGCAAACCTTTGGTGGGATGTGTCTTAGCCAATTAACCACATATGGTTAAAAGAATGGTTTTCCCAAACCATTCAAACTACAGTTATAGTGTTACACAGGTGGTTGTGAGTGGGCCCACACTTGCTTTTGTGGGGAATGAAATCATTTTCCAGTGTGTATTTTTCCTTTTTGATTTCTCAGCTTAATAAATCATATGTGGGGACTTTGTTCCATGCCTAGCTGGAGGGAGGCTGAGGGCATTAGACGGCATTGCAGCTGCCGCGTCTGCATCCAGGCACGGGAGAAAAGACTTTAATGTTTCTCTGCCGGCCCTCTATTGTCAGCTTTACTCTGTCTAAGGAAACATAAAAGCCAGGGACTGCAGCAAAGTATGATTAAAGGCGCTGAAGGAAAAACACCAGTTGAGAAGCATGAGAGTTCCTTTAAATCACAACTCTGTAAAGGTTGCTGTGCATGTTCTTGACAGCGGCCATCTTTTTCTCCTCCCTCTACACAGGACGTTTTCCACTGGCAGATAATGGACGGCAATCTAACGCAGAACATTAACAAATACTTCCCCTACATAGGCAAGTAACACACTCCACCTTGAGGTTTGAAATGTGTACTTTGCTAACATGGGTGCATCACTTCAGGCTCTCATAAAATGCATGTGGTACACAGCTCCAAAATCACTGAGATCTAATAGCAGTGGAAAGCGCTGTGGGCTATTTTAGCAGTAGACTGAAAATATGGCAGCGTCTTTGGGAATCCCAGCAGAGTTATGAGATCTCTTGTAGTAGATTTTTTTTTCTTTCTTTTTGGCCACACAGTATGCATCACTTTATATGATGTGGCATAAAGATTAAGGGTAAACTATGAATAAAAAAATACTTTCAGTAGCTGTTTACTTTTGGTGTAAAAGTATATAAATAATGAATTTACTGGCTATATTGTCTGTCATCTAATTTTGCCAAACTAAACTGCCACTGTCAATAAGACACTCATATCTGAGAGGCCATATTCTGTACTAGTGTTGCATCATGTATCCGATGTTCACTGCTTGGTACAACATAAATCTTTTTATACTTTTTCAGTCCTTCAAATAGTCTTAACACTACCATAATATAGTCGAACTGCTTGTGCATGATCTTTTGACTTGTGTGACATAGATTTAATTATTTCCAGATAATACAGTATTAATCCTTCAAAGAAGTTGGTTAGAGTGACCGATCCCCTGCCCCAGCTATGCTCCTACGTCCTTGTATTAGAGATATGAGTATGACCTCTGGGTCGGTCCAGGGGACTTCGGAGTTATAAAACATGGTTGACAGCAGTGCTCCACATTATAATGTCATGATTACTACATCACTAGACAGCTTTGGCCTTCACTATGTCAGACTTACCTCCACTGCTACTTGCCTCTCCATGGGGCAGCCGCTGGCCTGGTGGTTAGGGACTTCATGGGTTTGAATCCCAGGACTGCCAGTGGAACCACTGAGGTTCCCTTGAGCGAGGTACCGTTCCCACACACTGCTCCCCTGGCGCTGGCTGCCCACTGCTTCACTGGGTGAATGGGTTAAATGCAGACTAGAAGTTCACAATGTTCATTCTGTGTGCTGTGGTGTGTTCATGCGTAACTATAAGGGGCCATTTTACTTGGGACTCACAGGTCATGTCCAGGTCGCACAGGTTCCTGACCGCCACGAACCAGACAGTCCAGGAGAGGTAAACTTCCCCTACCTTTTTGACCTGCTAGAGAAGCTGGGCTACCAGAGTTATGTGGGCTGCGAATACAAACCTATGGGTGAGTGTGTAACTGTGATTAAACTCGTTCTGGTGTCTGCGCTACACAGTACTTCCCAATACATGGCGTATTTTCCCGTTCTAGCATGACGACTTTAATTCCTCGGGTAATTATTAAGCCATTTGTGAGCAGTTTGGGCTGGAAAAGACACACAAACATGGCAGGGTTCAGATTGGGAACAAGCAGCAAGAGGATCAAAGGTTGTCTTCTTGTCTGCACCAGAGAACAGTAGATCATGCAGTGACAGGAATCACATAAGAATGCATGTTGGACAGAACGACACAGTTGGAGGCAGGCGGTTGTGAAAACTGTTTGATATTCATTACTATTATTAACCTTGTTTGGGCCAATTTGCAGTGGGGTAAGATTTGTAATGAAACTGTTTCTTTAACCTTTAACTATTTATTGGGCATACACCAAAGAGCCATGCTCTTCCTGTTGTTGAAGAGGTTCAAAGGTTCTGTGATCTTTTTCAGGTTCCACAGAAGCAGGCCTGGGTTGGGTGAGAAAGTACTGGGAGAGCAAAAAGTGAGAGAAACTACAGTGTGAGCGTTGGCAGGACACAATGGAACCACACCTCCCCTCCCCTGCACCATCAACGTCATTTAATCTTGGAGGAAAATCTCTTACCCGCGTTGTAAGTGGAGCTGTTGTGCAGCAGAGGATTTGGGCGTTTCAGTCCACGTCTGCGTGCAGAAATCGGGGCCAGCCAGTGCACGCATATTTGGAAGAAATTGGGGCAGCAATTACACACACATATTTACTGATAGGCTCGTAAGATGGAGGCCCTTGTCTGGTGGAGATAAGCCTGGAACGGAACGCTTCATCAGGGACTGTCTCTGCCAGCAGTGTGTTAAATACTGAGGTGTAATACTAGGAAGTTATACTCTCATTCTTATTTGCACCATGAGGCAAAAAATAAATGTTCTTTTCAAAACATCGCATTGTGTCTTCCAAAGAACTGTTAACACCATCAGTTATTAACTTAGTTTAATGTTACATCTTATACTTACAAATGCTTCCGTATTTACATAACATACAAGTCTCACATTTATTTAAATCACTGATTATAATATTGCCTAAACACTCACATCGATTGCTAATGAGTAGCATCTTGCATTAAGCACAAGTGTCCAGTGTCTTCCTTTTTGGGAAAAAAAAAAACCCCAAAAACAACAAAACAAAACAAACAAACAAAAAAAAAAACCCTGTCTCATTCAACAGCACTGTTTTAAATCAGAAAAGCTGAAAATCACCCAATAATATTTGGTTTCCTTCTGTGAAATTACACTCAAGCATAAGGCTGAGGATGAGCCCCAAGGTGATGCAGTGATCTCAGGGCTTTTGTGGTATGTTTGTGTGAAAGTCATTCAATCCGTAAACCAACAGATCTTTTTATCCCCCCCCAATTGTGTCATGACAGCATTTCAATGGAAATTAGATTTTTCTTCTCACAACATCGATACAACCGTTCACCTATGTGCATCTTCAAGAAAATAAAGAAAAAAAAAAGTAGGCACTTCTGAATTGAAGATAATGGCAGTAGGGAAAATGATAAAAATACCAATAGAAAAAGCAACTGCTAATAGCAACGTTAACAGTGAAGTATCACACACACCCGCAGTAATGTACAGTAGTCATCTGCTTAATGCCACCCCAGTCTCTGAGAAGCTGAACTTGATTCTTTTACTCAATGTGCGCATCACATACAGCAGACCTGAATGATTTATTGAAAAAAAAAATGGCAATGTCAAGTCAAAGGCTTGCTTCCTTTCTCATTCCTGATCAGAAGTCACCATTTCAGTCACTTGTTTCTGTGGCACAGGCTTAACTTCATATTAGAACAAGCGGCGACTATAAGGGCTGCTCGATATGTTAATTATTCCTACCGTGATAACTGACCTCAGGTATCAATATGCCCTTTCACCACTCAACGTTTTCATTCTGGTAACCCCCCCCCCCCCAAAAAAAAAAAACCTGTTAAAAATTATGTAGATTCACTAATATGTGTTTAATTTGTTGTTAGATTACAGCTACAGTTTTGAATTTTGTCCATATTGTGCACCCCTACAGGATATTAAACAACTAAAAAACAATAATGAACACAATTGTGCTGAACAGAGTATGGCTTTGGCAAACTAGCAAGGTCTCAGTGGCCTGTGCTGCTGGCCAAGGACCCTCTCAGGCATGTAAAACGCAGCCTTATTGTACGGGGCCAAATTTCATAAATGGAAAATTGCTCCGGCCAAAAAGCACTTCACATGTAAGGGGTGCTCGGTTTGAGTTGCTTTCCTGTGAGGTAGTTTTCCTCTCAGTACGGCCACACCGGATCCATCCAGGGTTCAAGCGGCCACTTAAGCCCATGACATACTGACATAACACGGCGCGTCAGACGCGAGCGAAGCCAAGCTTTGGGTTTGGCGTGCTGTAACTGTGACTGTTGAGAGTCTATACAGAGAGTCTATTCTGCCTCATGAACAGTGGTTCGTTTAGCTCGTCACTTCTTTACGTGAAACATTTTAAAGCCAAATGTCAATATTATGTCCGTATTGGTGTGTGTTGGGCTTCACAGTTTGTGCCAGGCTTTAGCCCAGATGTAGTCCAGGTATTTCCAATCTGCAGCACACAACTGAGATATCTCTTTCATTTAATGACACACACGTTTTGTTTCGTTCATGCAGATGGCAGGCTTGTGTGCGAATTCCAGGTAGTTTTCACTGATTTAGTGTTGTGTTTTTTCTTCTCACCCACATCTGCGGGGTGCTATAGCAAACCTGTCCACAGGTTGTAGCAGGCTGTGTTGATCACGGACTCCAGGTGATGGTACATGGAGACCAGCTGGGGTGGGGGACTGCTGCTCGGCTGGGGCTGTGATGGCAACGGCTCCCTGAAAACAACCTTGAGACTCTAGAGGGAAGGCAGGAGACGGAGGGGTTACAGGGAGATCAGCGTGCGATTTCACGAAGCGGTCAGCGGCCTGTCGCTTTTACACATGGAAATGAATGTTATCGACAAGATGCAGGCTGGGATAAGAATTCAAAAAAATACAATGGCTCACCGTTTTTCCAGCCTGGGCGTCCAGAAAGACCAGTACAAAGCAGTCAGTGAACTTCTGGTTAAGGACAGCCTGGGGAAAAAATAAAAAGAATGAGCTAATGACATTCAGACGAAGGCATTTAACTTTCCTAATTCTTCTGGCCGTTTTTCTTTTCATGTTTAAATGTAACCTCCAAAGTGCATGATCCATTTAATGTCAGTAAGCATTAAGGCGTTAAAAAGGCACCGCTTTTCCGCACAGATGCTAACAGAGGCCAGTTCTGTTTTGCACGTACGCGAGGAAAAGCATGTGAGCAAGCTGCTTTCACAGCATCAGCGCAAAAATCTCAAAAAGGGCAAGTCCTTTAGATGTGAAGTCCCTCAATTACAGAATTAAGCAAAGAGTAACCTCCTGACACTCAGGAGGAGCTAACAATTATTCCCCATAAAATTCACCTAATCCCCTGTGAGACTTTAATTGAACATTTTAATACCAAGCCGCAGTTCACTGCAAACCACAAAAGTCGGAAAAATGTGGAATATATTACCCCCGCCTTTCTCCCTTTTCACCTTAAATAAGAGTCCAAAGTAAGCGAAATAATGTAACTTCAAGCTAAGTTCAATTCTTCAAGGTGACTCGAAGCAGCGGCTGGGTGGATTTATGCAAATCGTTTTATACAGCAGGATTTAAAAATAAAAATTAAAAAAAGCTCTTTAAAAAAAAAAAAAATCAGACAAAAAGAAATCAGGGGGCATGATTAAAGTGTACTGCTGTCCTGGTGTTCCTGTCAAAGATTCAGATGTAAATGGTGTTTCCCTTGAAGAGCAGGAACAACGCATTGTTGCCAGGTGGTGTGGGCTGCTGGAGGCGGAGGTTAAAAATTCTCTACACCTACGTTCAGGTGCAGGACTGAAGTCTCTGAAGAATGCAAAAAAAAAAAAAAAGAAAAACCACACACATAATGTGGTGTTCTTACCAGGTACTGAATGCCGCTGTCATCCACAAAGTGCCTGCAGCTTTGAGGGAAGCGCGAGAGCAGCACTTTAATGAGACTCTGATACCAGGCAGGACTCATGGTCAAGAAACAATCCTGTCAATCAATAGCACACAATCAGCAAGAGAAATACATATATATTCACCGTTATGGCCAGAAATATTTGTAGCTATTGAAATTTTCTACCAAATACCTCACAAATCGAAAATGATTAACTCAGAAGTAGTTTTCCATACTTTATTACACTGAAAATAATAATACATTTAGCACACTTTTTATCTAAAGCGACTTATACTCCCTAACTACAGGGGACAGTCTCCCTGGAGCAACTTGGGGTTGAGGGTCTTGCTCAGGAACCCAGTGGTGGTGTGCTGAAGGTAGGATTCGAACCCATGACCTCTTGGTCCTACCCACTAGGCCATCACCACCCCATAATACTGTAATACCATAATACTAGTAATATAGTATTTAATTTGTTTACTTGGGATTACAATTTAATATTAAAAATGGCACAGACGATTTTTTTAGAACCCCCAGCTTAATAGTTGGTAGCTGAAATCAAGTGCTTCCGATAGCCATCAGTATGTTTCCTGCATCTCCTTACTGGAATTTTGGACCATTTTTCTTTTGTAATCTGCTCCAGGACTCAAAGATTTGAAGGCCTAATCCACAGATGTTCTATGTGACTGAGATCTGGACTCAGTGATTATCCCTTCAGCTTTCTGATATATGCTTTCCGACATGATCTCAGACTGAGACAGCTTCCTGACACTGGGCCCCACGTCACGCTCCGAATCTTTTTGGAAATGTTCAGATTTCATTATGCCATGCACCCAGTGCCAGAAGCTGAAAAACAACCCCAAAACATCTGTGAACCTCCTCCATGTTTGATCACAGGGACTATGTTCTTTTTTTTAAAGGCCTTGTTTTTTCTGTTCCCAGAACAAAGATGTGCTTCTCCAGATAAGATCTATTTGGTCTTGTCTGTCCACAGGACATTCTCCCAGGAGTTTGGCTTTTCTGCAAATTCCAGTCTAGCTTTTAAATGTTTCTATGTCAGCAGTGAGGTCCTCCTGGGCCTCCTATCATGAGTCCCCTTTCACTCAGATGACGACTGATCAAGCTGGGCAAGCAGACAGTGATGTACCTTGTTTCTGCAGTCCAACTTCAATTTTCAAGTTCTTTTTGCACCATTCGAACTATTTTTGAGAAATGGCAAAACCAAGGCAGTAAGTCTATCTCCAGAGATTTTAATCTCCCTGTGTCCACTGTATGCAATGTCATCAAGAAATGTGTAACCTCTCTAGACATGGACAGAAGAGAGCATTTTATCAGAGATCTCAGGCCAATAGAGCTACTCCTCCGCCGTAATGAAAGGAGCCAGTTGAGGCGGTTTGGGCATCTAGCCAGATTGCCTCCTGGGCTCCTCCCTGTGGTGGTGTTCTGGGCACAACCAACTGGGAGGAGACAATGGTACAGACCCAGGACATGCTGGGATTCATGTTTTGGCTGGTTCTGAAACGTATGATCAGCCCTCCTCAGCCTTTTACCACTTTTATATCTGGATAAGCGGCAAAAATTGAATGAGTGGATGAATGGATTTCTAAAGGGTGTCAAAAACATTGTGCTGTCCATTTAAGCTCTGTCCACTTTAAACTCTTAAAGCTGTGTCCGAAATGTGCACTCGTTCCCTATGTAGGTCACTATGTAGCGAGTCAGCCATTTTTTAGTGTTGTCCGAAATTCCAACCGTCAGTTTCACCCACTACATAGTGCACTACAAAATCACAGCGCGACGCCAAAATCTAGTGTCCAGACACTGTACACTACATTAATTCGCATGTACCATCATGCACTGCGGATTTCTTTTACCATGCCCTACATAGTGAACGAGTGCACTTTTCGGACACACTGCACACTACTGTTATCCCACGAAAGTCAAGAAGAGGAGCAAGGCGGAGGGAGGAGAGACGGGGGGAAGTGGGGATTCAAACGGAGAAGATTCAGTCACACATGTACTTTCTCTCTCTCTCTCCGCAGAGGAAAGTAGTACCCAGGGCTGGACTGGAACCAAAGATCGGCCCGGGCATTTCGAGCCGCGGTCCGGGGGTGGGTGTGCGCGATCTGGGCCGGCAGACGGGATTCCGCGCCAGCACAAAATTGACATCGACCAAACTGACACAAATGCCCGGTATACCCGATGGCCAGTCCAGCTCTGGTAGTACCCCCCGGACGGATCTGTCTGTCACCGTGTCCACCAGACTCCGCCTCTTGTGCGGGCTGTGTCTGAACTGGAGAGACGAGACGTGTGTTTATACGATAGAGATAAATTGCCAAGATCCGGTGCACTATTTAAGTAACAGTTAGTAAAAACGTAACATCCCGAGTGTCTGAAATTAACTAAACGTCGCCTCCCCTTGTTCACTAGTTAGCCCCCTATATAGCAAACACTATGCTGTGACCGAGTGAACAAGTGCACATTTCAGACACAGCTTAAGACTCAGTGCAAATGATGTGCAAATGATGGAAAAGCATAAAATATTTCTGGCCATGACTATATATTCACATATTTAGTAAACATTCCTAGTGGTTTATAATTGTAAGTTAATGGAGTGTTTGGAGTCCTAACTGTAACCAGGATGCACAGAGTTGTCAGTTTATTACTCACATCTACCTTGTATCAAGACTCATTGGCCGTTTTATCAGAAACACCAACCATATAAGTGCATATTCACTCACTATACCTCATCTGTTGGTGCACACTTTATTAACGCCCCATAGTCATCACTGGAAAGGGACCACCATAAGACCACCACTGATCACATTATTTAGGTGACCAGACATTCTCAACAGCGGTGACACTGACATGGTAGTGCCACAGCAGTGTAAAAGTGTAGAAGGCACAGCAAGATTGCTGAGGTTTTTACACTATATATGCTTTCTAGACACTTAGGAACCCCCACTAGCTCATCTTCACTAATGTACAGTTAGAGAAGTCCATCTGTCGATGCACAGTTTAAGCTAGCCATGTCATCTAGCCCTTCATCAATGGTCAATTTCTGATAATCATGCAACTACCACAATCAACCTTAAAGTTTCTAATATACACAGCACATGTTGTGGTTTTCTTCCTCTAACATACCCAATTCAACTCAAGAAAGACTTCATTATTGGTTGAATAATGTTTTTTTGGGGGGGAATATTTTTATATAAAGTATTCCCAATGAATAAAGTTCCAGTGTTTAAAAATGTAGCATTTTCCTTATGGATGTAAACTGGATAGTCTCCCACTTGGTGTAAACTTATGCAACCATTACTTTCTATGCACCTTGAAGCCTATGACAGTGAGAAACCAGCCAGTCATGCTCATTAGAATATAAGTTCACGTCAAGACAGTTTTCAGAGATGCCTGATCAGTGGTTTTAAATAAATCTTATTTAAAATAAAGTATAAGCAAAAAACTGCTGAGTCACACTAGCTGTGGTCATGCACGCTACATTCTAAAAGGGCTCTCCTGCGACACTTGTAGACCATCCTACAAGAGACGTTACAGGACCACTATGAGGCATTTCAGCAAGAAAACAGAACCATCAGGCAGCTCTACACATTCTACCCATGACCTAAATTTGATTCTGTTTAAAAGAAATCTAATTCGCAGCGAGTTCCCCCTGATCCGCTATCACATGTGCGCAGAAACACCTCCGGAGGCTACATCCATCCTTCCATTGTGAACCCACCGACATTTGACAGCCGCGTATATCATCCAAATGAACAGATTAGCATTAGTGCTCCCACTGCAGAGTGGCACATCTTAGAGAAGCTGCATTGCAGTTTGAATTCATAAGGGAAAAAGGAGCAACACCAACATGTGCCTAGCACTGGTGGTTGTTGGAGGGTAAGGAAAGCTACATTCGCATTACAGGGTTAAAGTGTCACAAATTTGTTATTTTTTTGCATGAATGCAAACATCTTTTCAAAGTCTTTTCAAATCAGATTTGAGCCATTTTTATATGTGCTCCTAGATACATATCCACTATGTGGCAATACAGCTGTAACTAGAACAGTCAGATGAGAATTCCCATCACACTGCAACCCAGTCTGTTGTACAGTGAAGAGTGTAGTTTGATCTCTGTGATTGGTTTTGTTAAGAGAGTTGGCTAATTTTGGAGTGAGCATTGTCAGGGAATAAACTGACACAGAGATTATCAGATCGTTATGTGGGGTATATATGTAATGTATGTTAGAGGTGTGTTCTGAGAACAAAAAACAGCATTCCTGTAAATGCTCTTTGCACTATATGCTGTACATTTTTTTTATCTTGTTGCTGCAATTCTTTGAGCTGTTTTTGCACAATTATTTATTGCTGTTCCTACCTCACTTGTTGCATTTTTGCACATTTAATTACTCTGTTATCATTTACACTAGTACTGTTACAGCTTTTGTCAGGTGCACTATTTGTTTGTTCTTGTGTGTGTGTGTGTGTGTGTGCGCGTGTGCGTGTGTATTCTTTTTGCAAAAGGTGAGAGTGCACATCCAGCTTGCTCACTTTTTGCACTCTGTGTCGTCCTGTCCAGCTGGTACTTGTGTTATTTCCGTTTCTGTCTTTTGTGTTGCACTATGGTCCTGGAGGAACGTTGTTTCATTTCACTGTGTACTGTGGTTATGGTTGTAATAACAAAAATCTTCTACTTGACTTCACTTGACTTAAAAAAGAACACTTTGCCAGCTGTTAAACATTAGGGAGCATCTGTCATGCTTTGGCGTTGTGTGGCAGCCAGTGGCTCAAGAAATGTTGTGGGGGACACAGGGAAAACTATTCTATTAAATAATAAATACATTCAAAAACATTCCTTGCTTGAATATTAATGTACCTCTGCGCTAGATCCTAAATATATTCTGCATGCAATACAACCTATGAATATTTCTGTACTAGAAGTGTTCTGCAAGGAAACCTGGAAAAAAAAACAAAATAGGGAAAGACACAAGGACTCTTACTTGAACCTTAGTGGGGGACGAGTCTAAAGCCAGATAATGACCTGAAACTGCAGGAATAAAAGTGCTGCTGGCTCTCTCAGTCTGCAGGTGGATAATGAGGTTGGAGCATGAAGCTGTAGGGCAGCTACACAAAAGACGAAGAGCAGCAGTGTCCTGAGGCAACTGTACCGTTTTAATGCATTTCTAAAGAAGAACGCCTTTGAAAACTATATTTACCAGCTGAGGATTCAAAGCAACAGCTTTAGCAGTAGCTATGTTACCGCATCATAAATCAGTTACACGACCTGTGAGGACGGAGAGTGGGGTTGTTGTTAATATGTTTCAGGGTAAACATGCCCTGATGTTGTAAGAAAACCAGAGAAAATCTGGACCTAACCTACACCACCAACCAAACTGTGCTGACTTTATAACATTTTTTAAAACCTTAAAGTGCATAAGCATTTCTCTTGTATTATTTTATTAGGATTAGGTTGGGTTTTTTTTAAAAATCCATATACTACAAATATATATGATAGTTGAACAAGCGTGTTTGTTGTTATTAAGTCTAAATATTTTAAATGCAGGCATAAGCTATGCAAAATAAATAAGCAACCCATTGTGACATTGAGGTTTTGAATATTATAATATTAAAGGGCTGAGTTGCTGTCTATAGTTTACTGGTTGTGTACTGCTGTACTGCTGTGTGTGAGCATAGCACGAGTTTCCCCCTCCACAGTTCTGTTTGTTTACGCCGGCTGCTGTCAGCTACCCATCAAAACCAGCGCTCTGCTCAGAACACGCATAGCCGAGACAGGAGAAACATGTAATTTTCCAGTGGTTTCCTAAAGACCCCCCTGCATGCTCCACTGTACTTGTGTTTAAGAAGCAACAGACAGATCACATGTCTCAGTTCAAGCACTAAATTCACTATATGCTATTCTACAATGAGCTTTATCCAAAATCATATAGGAGCACCTAGATGTGCACCTACTGACTGCAGCCCATCGTTTGCAGGCATCCCAGAGATCACCACAGGACCGTGGTGTAGATATATACGTATTTTTTTTTAAATCCTTACTACAAATATATGGGATAGCTGTACCAGTGTGTTTGCTGTTATTAAGTCTAAATATCTGAAATGCAAGCATAAGCTATGCAAAATAAATAAGGAACCCATTGTGACACATGGGCTTTAAATATTATAATCTTGAAGGATTGAGCTGCTGTCTATAGTTTACTGGTGTGCACTTACTGACGGCAGCCCATCGTTTGCAGCAGAGTTTATCAGCCCTACTCTGTGCCATTCCAGAGATCGCCACAGGACCACCACACACCCGATATTATTTGGGTGGTGGACCGTTCCCAGCACAGCAGTGAATCAGTGTTACTGAGGTTTTTACACACTGTATACTCTCACTGGCTACTTTATTAGAAACCCCTCCCTTGCAGCACCATCTTGCTGGTGCACAGTTACAGAATATAGCTTTTGGCTGGACCGCTGTTGGCTGAAAATGTATGGGTGGTAGACTATTGCCAAGTGTTGAAAAAACCCTAAACAAATCCAAATACAACAGAAACAACAACAAACACTACACCATCTGGTCAGTGGTGGTCCCATGGAGGAATTAGAGAGGGGTGGAAAGTGCACCTATACGGTTGGTGCTCCTAATAATGAGTGATGGTAAAAGGTAAATGTACATAATAATTGTGATGCACTTAAGAAACTAGCAATTCACTGTAATCTACTTATAGGTCCTAGTGTTTTTTGTGACCATACCAGTTGTGGATCTATCTCTCCAACAGATTGGCTCTGCACAGCGTCCAGCAGCTCCTCCAGTTCGGCAAAGGCCAGCTTGCTGAGTTTCAGCTTGTCCAGAGCAAGGTGCTCCCCATGAAAGAGTCGTCTCCACAGATTGTCCCTGCGACAGTGGCCCATGGCCTGCTCCACACTGCTCTGGATTTGCCTGCGTGCTGTAACTACCTCTGAGTTCAGCAGCGGGAAGAGTGGGGATGAGAAGAAAAGACCTGAGGACTCCAAACCTTCTGCCAGTCCAGCCTGATTCAGGTGGGACTCAGAAGTTTCAGGCTCAGGGCTAGTTGTGGGCGTTGGTGTTGAATTGGTTGTTTCTTCCCATAAATCAGTTTCAGGCTCCCGACCTCCAGTGCTGCCAGACTCGGCCTGCTCCAGAGGGACACGCCCGCTGAGGTCACGGTAGGAGTCATTGGGGTCGCGGTGAATCTGAGGGAGCTTCTTGAAGCGCCGCATGTCTGCTGTCAGCCGGGGAAACAGTTCTCTTTGGCTGGTCATAATCACGTAGTAACGTAAGCTATGCACACACAAATGACAAGAGGACACAAAATGACCGCCATTCATTTAAAGCACAACTGGATGTAGTTCAGTTTTACCAGAGTTTGTAGAATTTGAATGGTTGTTTAGTTCAGCACAAAGTACGTAATAAAATGTAACGGAATCATCTCCAAATTCCCTTGAATTGCTCACATCGAATGGTCAATAGCCAAGATGTTTACGTCAGTATTATGCCATAGACACCAAGCTCAGTAACAATAACGACACACAGAAAGGCTGTCTATTAGTGAGATCTGACATTCCATTAATTTAAGGGGGATTGAACCTCTATTACGAAGGGAGCTCTTGTTCAGCCTGTCAGACTGTAAAAACTACACCCAGTGCAGATTTATACAAAACTAGTTATTTCACAATTATTACTGTCAGACTGTACAAACTACTCCCACTTCAGATTCTTTATGGATTAAAATACCTCAGTTATAAGTGAGACTGCAAAACTACAAACACTGCAGTTTTACACTGCATTATATCACTTTACAAGTTTTCTAAGTCTGATTCTGATCAATTATTACTGTCAATACGTAAAAACACACAAAAAAAAAAATCACATAGTACATCAAATCACCTAAATCATGTACCTCTCCATGTAAAATTAATCCAGTTAATCCAACAGTTCTAAATACATACAAACAAAAACTTAGGATGGCCGAACAATTAGGATGGACAACTATATAGATACATTTAGCTCACTTAATTCAATTCCAGATAAACAAACAAGCCCTGATGCTACAAAAGGAGCAAGTAGCTAAATGGGTGTGTTTTGTGTTAAAATCTAAGGATTAGAAATGTAAACATGAGCCGTGTAGGATCCCCGCTGTGATATTATAAGGCTGATTATTATTGCAATATTAAATGTTTGAGTTCCTCATTCTGAATCACTGCTGTTCATTAATTACACACAACGAGCCTGTAACAAGCAGATTAGCCAGCTCTCTCATCTTTGTTCTCTCTAATCCCTCTGTCTGCGGCGTGTACCTCAGCAGGTGTCTCTCCCCCTCAGACTGCTCCTCAAATGGAGCCGCGTTGTGACACACCAGCAGAGAAACGTCAAAGTCATCATGGTGTCGCTGTCCCTCCAGGTCCTTAAACGTGCCAGAGCTGAAAGAACACACGGCATGTTCATTCACAGCAGGGTGGGGGGCAAGCAATGAAAAATTTGATTCGTTGTGGTTTTTTTCAACAGTGATCAACAGAAAGGTTAGATGTTTGGTGTACAAAGTTTACTGGAGCTCCAAGGCTAATGTAGATAAATTATAGAATAATTAAATAACAATATGTCACAAAATGTCAAAAACCACATAAGTTTGTTTGAACTTGCTAACAAGTGTGTGTTTATTTAGGTACGTAGTTTCCATAATGATAGTTAGAACAAACATCCATTGCTTGTTCGCCACATTTGTCTCGTAGCTTTGGTGAAAAACTACAGAAGCAAACTTCAAATAGCAAACATGACTTGACTCACTGACTACATTTAGGGTGAAGCAGAAACTGTGAATCTGGCTTTTGGCAAAACCACTGCTTTAAGTCACACCAACAACAGCAAATGTTTATTTCTATTGAAAATGTCTTGATGTTTAGATGATTCAAGTTGGTATGTGATATGTTGTGCAAATATGTATATAGTTCTGTTTTTGAACAAAGGTGCATCACTTCTCCCCCGAAAATGAAAGTGGACATTTGAGAAAAGAATAACACATCAACATACTGACAGTCGTGGGGCCTAGTTCTGTAACAAAGCTGCTTCTCCTTGTCTCTATTTCAAAGTAAAACTGCTTCATATACACACTAGTAACAACCAGCTGAATCATCATTACAGCTTGGATAAAGCATGAAATTTTGGTCAGAACCAGAAACAGCTCAAGAATTTTCTATCCAGTCCAACCTGACCAGAGTATTCAGTCAAATACTTACCTGAGTACCTGAGACCTAACAATTTCACTCTGAACCTGCTTTGACAAATTTATTCAGCAAAGAATGCTGTCAAACAACAATTTGGGCTTAAAGTCTATAGCAAGATGCTTAAAAGATGCTTAGAATCTGAACAGTAAACTAACTCTTGTCTCTTTTTATTTAAATGTTTGGTGTTACAAATATAAACACAAAGGGTCCTTAAGAAGTACTGCTATACTATCTACTCTGTGCTTTTTAAACATTATAATATGATATCAGTGTTGCAATAATACAAAACATGGGATAATTATGGTCACTGATATCCTGGTAGAGCATTTTCACACCATCTTGTTCCCACATCAATACACTGCTTTAGGAAGATGGCATTACCTGTTCCACAGTGCCACTAATGCATACTCATGCAGGTCTGTGCTAGGTGCCCCCTTCTTGTTGTCAGTGCTCACTGCAGCCTTTGACATGCGGAGGGGCTTCATGCCATATGTACCAGCATGATCAGTGATGTAGTTATAGAGCTGGTGAGCGGTTATCATTCCTGTTGAAATAGAAAAACTCCCTACACATACACACACACACAAACACACAAACAAACAAACAAAAAAGAAAACACACTCAAAAGTTTGTCATATGTCCCATGTGTGTTATATACATTATACGGACAAAAATATTGGACACCTAATCATTACACCAACAGGGACTTTTATGACATTGTATTTAAATACATAGACTTTAATATGGAGTTGGTCCCCCTTTGCCGCTAGAACAGCTTCCACTCTTCTTGGAAGGCTTTCCACAAGAATTTGGAGTTTCTGTGGGAATTTGTGTCCATTCATTCTGCAGAGCATTTATAAGGTCAGGCACTGATGTTGGACGAGAAGGCCTAACTCACAATCTCCGTTCCAGTTCATCCCAAAGGTGTTGGATGGGGTTGAGGTCAGGGCTCTGTGTGGGCCAGTCAAG
>JBBIGA010000106.1:6217332-6240893 GCA_037576975.1 Alestes dentex | reverse complement strand
GTGTGTGTGTGTGTGTGTGTGTGTGTAAAATGCACAGGTTGCTATTCTTTTCTGAACTATTGCAGTGTGAGCTGTGTTACAATAAGAAACGTCTTCATGTGTGTTGTGAGTGTTGTAGTGTGTGTACAGCAGCTTTTTTATGTGCTGTATTCCAGCAGCTTCCCTCCTGATTCTGTTTCTGATGGGAGTCACACATGCACACACTATGCTCTTAACATCCCTACTTTAATTGTTGTAATTATAAAATAATGTAATTTTATAATTTGTGTTGTGTAATTTAACATTTCCATGGTATTATAAATGATTTAAATCTGTTATTTAAAATTTTGAATTTTGAATCAAGTGTGGTCAGTGGTGTATAAAACAATAGTGACATGCACATTTTACAGAGACACACTCCCACAAATTACAAAAGCAATACCCAGGGAAAAAAAATGATGCGGTCTCTTATTTTTTTTACCATGGCTGTATGTAAGTATATATTTCTGACTGGCTGCCCTAAATGGTACCTCGTTCGAAATGGTCTGTTTTGCAGTTTGGTTTACCTGCACACCCGACTCCATGAACTAACAGCAAGATGTGTTTGTCCACCTGTCCAACTGGCCTTGAGCCCTCCAGAGATGAGCGTGAACCCTGGAAACAAAGAAATATTACTCTCTCTTTCTCACACACACAAAGAACACAAACAAAAAGGTTCACATACATCCAGTGACACAAACATAACCTTGATGGTACATTTTTCAGTAGATCATATCTGAATTGCTTAGTGTTCTGTGTCGTGGCTACATAATTCAGAAGGAGTGTGTGAAAGGCTCATAAAGTCTTTAAAGCCTTATAAGCCAAAGACAGACTGCTGTTTGGTAGACAGCAGGTAAATCAATGGCTCAGCTCTGACTGGCCTTTCTTCTGGCAATGGAAGTCTTAACGGCTGCTGATGGCCTTCTGAAGCAGTCTCCAGACGCTTAATGCATTGCTTAAAGCAAAAATACATTTAAATACTGCCAGAACAACACACAGGAATTAATAGCATAAAAGAACCACAGACAGGTGCACCAGGAAATAAGCTTTGAATTAATTTCTGTCAAATGTCATACAGTGTACCCCAACAAAGTCGCGGTTCAGAGTTCACGGCCTCAGCTGTTGACAGATTTTTTCTTAGAACCTAACTAGTGATTGTTTACGGAAAATGCAAGTGTTTTAGGCTCATATTTGAGGGCATATTTAGGGTTTAGGCTATAAAAATAGGCATTTATAGCCATTTTCTTTTTACCACATCACAAATTCGCAGTTTTTCACAATTCATGGGGGCTTTTGGAACGTAATCCCTGCGAATTTCAGAGGTCGACTGTGAATCAACCAAGGAATGTTTGGTGTCTGAAGTTTGCTTCTTTAGGAGCTACGAGGCTGAAGCTAACAAGTAATGGAAGCCTAAACCTAACTAATCCCCTTTGACTGATTTTAAATGTCTCATATAATGATATAATTGGAGATGATGGGAGTGACTGAAGCATTAAAACCAGTTGTTAGCTGTCATAATCATGTGTTTACGTGGCAACAAACTAAGCAAAAATAGTTTTCATCCACTAAATTGAGGCAAAATTATGTAAATGAAAAAAAGGCAGAAAACAATTACTGAGACAGATCATGGACATTATGAAAATAATGTTTGTTTATCTGAGCACGTGCTGTGTTTGCTGCCGCCTGGGAGCTTTTGTATTGACAGCTACAAAACAAATCAGTCAATTTGGCCACATACTTCAAAAGCTTATGACAATTAATTTAAAAATTCATGATGGAAGAAACTTCTTTCAGAATGTGAAGAATCAGACAATAAAGAGCCAGTATTAGTGCTTCAAACCCCATTTCAAAAATGTAAGTGAGCAGTTTGGCTTGCTTTGCATTTTAACGGTCACCGCTTGCTAGGTAGATAACGTTAGCAGCTGCAAAACTGATTCCATGTCATTACAGTATTTGATCATCTCTCCACGCACATTATATGCATTGAAGAGATTTAAAAAATTATGTTTGTTTACAGAAAATAAATTCCACTGAATTCTAGTTCAAACATATTTGATAATTCTGTACACACTGTAAATACTGTCCGTGAGAAATCTTATCTGGTGGCAGTAGCTGCAGAAGCTGGTTTTGTGACATACATTATATACATTTAAAAATAAAACCCTGAGTTAAGAATGGATCAGACACTGCAATGAGCAGCATTAAATCTGTTCTGTTTCAGTCAGAAATTTTCTCCTGGAGAACCTAGATTTTGCTGTGTGCTATAAGCAGTCTCAAAGAGACTAGCTTGTGTGCTCAAAGAGACTAGCTTTATTTAAATGGTCGTTCATACAGTCTTATCAAAAGTTTGAGTGCACCTGGTGAAATGATGTAAAAACCATGCACATCCTCTATAGAGCACATTTCTACACATGCTCATGTGCAATTACATTTTATTTGCAAAATTTACCATATCGGAGAAAAAAATAATACATGAAAAGTGGCCTGGGGAAAAGTTACAGCACATTTAACATTTTATGTTCTATATTCATTAATCTTACCAAATAGAAACTGTGTACTCAAAAAAAAGTCTGTTTCCTGTAGAGTATGTGCAATCCACTAAATATGTAATTTAAAACGGCATTTTGCAAACAATTATTTTTTTCAGCAAGTCTCTTCCTTTTAGCTTGACAGTTAAGTTCCCGCGTCACAACTAGCTAATGCAAGACAAAACCCCCATTAATGAGTGGTGATGGTGCAAGTTCGATTTGCGATAGTGCTGCAGCCAAGAGAGCACAACGAGCTTTGCATCCATAGGATGCCCGAATAAAACCCCCAAAAACCAAATTAAAAAAAAAAAGGAAGAAGAAGAAAAAGCAAAGATGGTGAATAGTACCGTGAGGTCCTCAGAGGGCAGCGGCTCCTGGCTGCGAGCCAAACCCACGGTGCGAGAAACATGGAGGTTACCATCCAAATCACTGTACTTTCCAGTCTGAGAGGTCTCAGAGAGCCTGTGGGATCAGAGACAGAGCAGTTTGTTTCAAGTTCAGTGACACTTTGGCAATGCCAAATTAAAAGTGAGTGATTTGGAGACAGAACACCTAGGTGTGCATTTAATAATTACAACATTTAATAATTACAGCATTTAATAATTACAGCACTGCGGCAATTGTTGAAGGCTTTCAAGAGACGCTTCACATCAAATAGACAGAGATTTTACTATGATGCTGGTAGAGCAGAAGCTCAGAGTGACTGTAGAGACAGCACAGAAATCAAACTGACCTGAGGTAGAACACAGATTTGGTAGTGCGTTCCTGGTACACAAACATGTTCTTGCGGTTGACCACGCTGAAGGCACTCAGCACTGACCGCAGGGCCTGGATTGCTACGAGAAAAAAAGAAAACACTTCAGAGTCACAATCTGGTATTTGTTTGCACCAAACACTCACCACTTACTATTTTGTAGCTCCCAGCACCTTATTGGTGTTGAATAAGAGACAGTAGCCTAGATGAAGTATAATTTGAGTTAATCACTCTCCAGTCCTTCATCAGTGGTCAGTTTCTGACCACCAAGACACCTTTGGCTGGATACTTACGGGCAGTGAACCACCTTTAACAATAATCAATAATACTGTGAACAGCAATAATATTGTCAAGAGCAATTCTGTGGTCAGAAACTAGCCAGTATGGTTTAAAGTGTGCCGAAACTGACAGACCGTATGTTTTATAATAGACCTATAAGGTAGGTGAAGTGGGACAAGACTGGAAGTACAAGGGAGAGATGTTCTGAATGGAGAGAGCAGAACATCATTACATTATTATTCAAAGATAATTCTATATAGCAGCCAGTCATCTGTCATACTATCTAAACAAAGTCAAGTCGCACAACCAAAACAAAGCTGAGTCAGGGTTCCTCTTTGAATCTGTTTCAGGAGCTGAATGCAGAACACAAATACTTTTCTGAACTCTTCCTGCATTATGCAGTCTGATACTCATCCGGTACGACAGCCATGAATCTGAATTTCCCATCCAGTATTTCACAACAGAAGTGGCTCATGTTTTCTAGCTCATGTTGTTGCATACTGATTAGTTATGTGTATTTAAATATAATTTTCTAAAATTGAACATGCTCAACTTTCCAAAAAGGAATCCAACATTCTATATAGCCTCCAGTGTTCTTGGTAATGATTATAATGCATCTCATCCGACAAGTGTGAGCTGGGCTTGAGAATACCACAGCAAGATTTCCTTTTCAAGCTTGGCAGGTTTTTAATGTTGTTTGTACTGACCTCGAGCCACCCCCATGTTGGGCCCCATCTTTAGGCGTGGGTGGATGTGTATGATGGTGCTCCAGACAACATCACAGGCAAAGTGGCCAGGCATGAAGTGCATAGTGGCAGCCAAATAATCCCTGGGCTGATAGCTTTCATCTGCATTATAGTCTGCAATACAGTGGAAAAGAGAAAAGAAACAGATACATATTAAAGGAGGAGAGACAGAAAAAGAGAAAGAAAGAAAGAAAGAAAGAAAGAGAGAAAGAAAGAAAGAAACAGCTTGTGGTGATTTCTGGAGTGTTGATGTTTCATAGCCTCAGATCGTATTCTGCAAACTGCAGAAAAAATGCATTTTAGAATCACAAAACTGTATTAATGCTAGAGGAAATTGCTCATGTAATGACTGCAAAGACACAGACCCCAGAGTAGCGACAGGCACTCATATGCCGTTGAACTGTGCACTGAGGACAGCGTGTAGGAGCGAACAAGTACATGTACAAGTCGAAAGTAGCAATTAACAGAGCTTTTAAGATATTAATCACCATAAACCTGAACACAAGACAGCACAGATAAACCAGTGTCTAACGGAAGATAGCACAGATAAACCAGTGTCTAACGGAAGATAGCACAGATAAACCAGTGTCTAGTGCAAGATAGGACAGATAAAACATCTTATCTTAAATTAATTTCACCCACAACAGAAGCAAGATTCATAAAAAGGAAGGCCAACAAAAAAAGGAGAGATGTATGTGGTGTTGAACGTTGCAAGGTGTGTAAAAGATGTCTTTTGTAAAAAATAACAGTGTGCGCCCAAGCGTCTTTACCGTCCGAGTTGGCCATTCTTTGTCTGTAGAGCGACTCATTTTTCCAAATGTCCTCCTCACTTTCAGCCACCAGGAGAGAGTTACATACATGACTGTCATGCAGGTCCTGCAGCAGGAGGCGCTGTGGAGACACAAGAGCCTTTAGTTATAACAGTGGTTCTCAACCTGGGGAGCCACGGGGGATGCTAACAGAGCAGTGGGGGGAAAAAATCAATTGTTTGTTTGTTATTCTACTTTTTGTTTAAAAAAATCTTTATCTCTACTTCACAACTTTTTAATTCTGTTAGCATGTTAAATTTGCATGGGACATCTCTAAAAACGGCAAATGTTTAAAAATTGAAGAAGGTAAATATATCAGAATCAGAATGAGAAATGTTTATTGACCCTGGAGGAAGCTGATTATGTTTGCATAGACACACACAGATACAGAGACAAGAACAATATAAAATATAAACTCTAAACAAAACCAGTGTAAAACTGCAGAAAACACTCAATACACAACACACTAATGCTGGGGTATAAATACTATAGATAAGTAACTTACAGTTAAGTGAATTACTAACGACACAAACAGTGGTTAGAAGTGTGTTACTGCACATAGAAAAGACCAGTAGAAGATAAGTAATATTGTAGTAATAAGTGATATTTCACATGGTAAGACTGGTAATGTGTTGCACATATTGAAATGATTTAGCACCCATTAACAAACCTTCACATGATACTGCATATGGTAGATTATTGCACATAATAAGATACTGCACATAATGTTAATGTCTAGCACCTGATAAGACCATTGAACGATATTCTGCATGATAGGCTACTACACATAATAGTAAAATTTTAAAGCACATAGTGAAACACAGATAGTGATTTTAACCCGATAAGAAATTGCACAACAGAGTCACATCAGGCTATTGTGTGGATGTGTGACAGGGGGAGGAGTTATAGAGTTATGGTGTTGGGAAGGACGGATTTACTGTGGATTTCAGTGGAGCACTTTATCCTGGTGAGTCTGTGGCTACCAAACTCAAACTCATCCAGCACCCACTTAAGAAGTTATCTACAACGTCATAGAACAGCGAAATGTCTCGTGTATAAAACAAGGTCAGCGACTGCTGTGAAGAAAGCTAGTGAAACAGACAAGGCCTTAGGTCAATGTAAATGAACGAGAGGGTCGCACATCATAGTGGTCAAGAACAGCTTCCTTTGGGTCAAGAAAGAGCCGTTTGACCCAGCATGAACTGCTCTAAATCTGTAGGAGCAGTAGCAGATTTTCAAAGGGAGGTTACAACAAAAACAGACCAACAGGAAACAAATTGGCCTGAACAATGGCAAACATGAGGAAATTTGGTAAAGAGCTGCAACAGTATTTTTTTTAATCTAGTGACTATGTCTCGCTCTGATGGCTGATTGTTATTACAGCACTCAGCTGGATCCAAAAATTTCTAGACAGACCAATAGAAAAAGATTATCAAAACATTTCTGACAAAATCATAATAGTTGTGGACAGCTTAGCCTGCAATAGATGTTCTGAAACCACACTACCGTTCAAAAGTTTGGAATTATTTGTCATAGTATTATTTAAACATATGAATCTAGAGCGGACTACGGCTGTCTGCAGATTTTCCCCTGTTGTAATGCCCTGAATTTAGTTCATGAAGGCTTTGCTATGAGCTGATGAGTTCAGTCAGGTGTTTAATAGGCAAGATGCTGAAGTCTGCAGTGCTCTGGCCCACCAGGACCGCACTGTAAATTTCAAAAAGTTAACTTACAAATCATGCAGAGTCATTACCTCGGCTCAATAAAGTAAAGTTACTTAGTACAATAAATCTTTTTAAAGTTTAAAGTTTAAAATTGAATCTCATCATCAAAGTGATGTCATCTGTAAGAGAAAAATCAATCTATTCACTTATATTCTAAGGCAAATTAGCTTATTCAGTTTGTGCTTATTATATCTGAATGATTCTTTCTCTAAATACCATATTAATGTGATTCTGCTGATCAAGGTTGTGAAGCCAGGCCTGAGGCGCTAGGGCACAGTGACATGATTAAATCAAGGTTGTCATTTATGCAAACCCTATGTTTCTGAGCTAAAGAGTTTCAGATAAGGTGTTTTGTTCAGGGCCGCTGTCATGGAGCCTCACTGTGAAAAGCCATAACATAGGTTCCGGCTGGAACCTTTTCAGGGGAGGCGACATGGTTTCTGCCCTGTTTTGATAAGGTGAATAAGACCTCTGCGAAGGTCCAGTTTCTTTAGAGAGAACTTCTGAATCCAGGACTGGCCTGGGTGATGAATCACTCTCTCCTTCTTCAGAAGAAAATAAAGTCTGAAGTGAGCGAAGAATCTTTTGTCAGTTTGCTGATTTTCTCACCAGCCATTACACTGGAGGAAGAAGCATCACTTAAGTAAATCAGAACTTACAAAACGGGATATTACTATACTTCTACCTTTTATATTATGGTTTTGTTTGACCCAAATGGTGTAGTGGTTCAGTGTACAAAGTAAAAAGGATGAAAGTGAGCTGCCTGGTCACATACCTCTTTCTAGAGTATTTGACAAGTAGGGCTGGACACAAATATCTCGACTATCTGTATTATAATTTGTTGGGTAGTTATTCATTTTCAGGAATTGGATATTTGTTGGGGGCTTATTTTCCACTGTAGATAACATCTCAGTTTGGATGTCTGACATCCCCCTCACCCACAGCTATTGAGCTCAGTCATTCATTTAGACAGCAGAGCCAGGAGACGAGGACAAATCGAAAATGCAGCACATTTGATTGCTAAATATATACCAATTTAAAATAAAACACTGAAATAACTTCCTGAGTCACGGAAGTTAATGTGCTCGCAATGTAATTTATGAAGCTAAAGTGTCTTCTTATTTTCGGTTCCACTTTAAACAGAACCACTGTTTTCCGATTGGGCTCTAAGTGGTGCAATATTATATTCTGACTGCCACAGCATTCAAGGTGGAATTAAAAATTATAGCAAGACAACTACCCTGTAGCACGTAAATACAAGCTGGCTCTTTATTTGGTGAGCCAGCTTAATTGACCATGAAAATTCATAGTTTTGGGGTTTTTTTTTAGAAGTACAAAAATGTATCATTTTTTAAGTACTCATATAGGCTACATTAAGAACTGATAAAGGCCTGTATGGGGCAAACTCAAGTTTGTCCGCCCCCATCTTCGGCTTTACCAAGACGTTACCTTCTCACCTGGCAGGTGGTATCTGACCCCTCTCCATTTTTCAAGTGAATACTTTGAGCAGATCCAGTATTATTTGAAGTCTTCTACCATTCAGAGGTGATTTCATAGCACTGAGCCTGGAAATAGCTAAATGTATCACCTCCTCTGTAATTACTAATTTAAGCATATCATTTTGCTCCCCAGTGAATATTAAAAAGGTATCAAATTCACAGTCACTCTGATTTTGCGGCCTGGCGTCGAAATACCGGGCCACTTTGAATTGAACTTACATTGAATTATTTAAGTCAGGGGTCATGACCCTTTTTGAAACTGAGAGCTACTTCACTGGTACTGAGCCATACGAAGCGCTACCAGTGTGAGACACTAGAACAGAGTTAACCTAAACGCATCTAAACTTCATGTATAATAAACATGTTTTAAATGCTTTTTTTTTTAATTTTTTCAAATCTATATAAATACAAATATGATTAAAGAAGAATAGCAACAGGATCAAATCAAATGTTAGAGCATTAAATGCATTAAGACCTAAAGGTCTTGTTGGTGACCCCTGATTGAAGCCGTACTGAATATTCCATTTTTTCTTTTTTCATTAATTTGCTTGCAACTTAATGTGGGTGGGTGTAGTCCTGGCGTGTGGGCTTTATCCAAAACCCAGACAAACAGTATAGTTAGTGTACATGTAGAATATATATAGAGGGAATAAAATTGTAGAAGCATTTAAAGCATTAAAATTTCATACCATTTTGTCCTTCTTTGAAACTAAAAATTGTTGCAATTTTATTTATATGCCATATCGCCCACCCAAAATACTGCTGCAACCTTTAGGTCTTCATGATATGGACAAAATATTACATTTCAGTTACACAGATTGGACTAGCTGCAATCATTTGACTATAGTTAGTTCATGTTTGATCATTTCTGGAGAAGAATTAATTATACTTGTTGGCGTCATTTGTTTAATATTTCAAAGGCAATCTTTCTGTGATGCCACTAATATAATGCACAGCTCCACTGTCTGTTCCAGGAAGGACAGATAACAAAGGAATATTTTCTGATTATAAGCGCATTTACCTGATTGACTATTCTGCAGATTTCCCCAATCTTCCTTACAACATCCTGATGAAGACACAAGTACTCTGGAATTTCCTCCTCATCCTCTTCACTCAGCCTTTCCTCTCTTCCCCCATTAAAACTCCTGAAAACAGAGAAAAGTATACAGTCAACTGTGTGATTGGAGGGAAGAATGCTTTTCCACATTTTAGACTATTATGCAGCAAAGGCTTTCACAACTAACAAAAAAGCCTCATTAACACTGGGTTCCTCTTATTGACAAAAAAAACTAATCTTCTCTTTGGGTCCTAAGTAATTACCTAATCATTCATTCTTAAGGGAGTACCGCAGTGTTTTTAGACTGATTGCTATTTGTTGTCTAAAGTCCATTACCACAGACAACAATTTTGATCTGGTTAATTGCATTTTGTAAAATAACACTGCATGAGCCGCTCTGTTACTACTAGGCCAGGATGATCACAGTTCACTTTCATAGAAAGTGGTAATGTGTGATTTACCTCAATTTCTATGGGTTTACATAATAAGGCATAATTAATCCCATTCAGAAAGGACTTATGTTCTGAATGCAATGAGAGGCACATCTACTGCAGCCAGTGTGGACAGATACCTTAGTTCAAACTGCTTTGATCTGAAGAACTTTAAATATTGTTTTGTTTTTAAGCTAATTTTGTGTTTGAGTTCTTACTTGGAAACACAAGTGAGCATTCAAAGCTAGTAAAATGGTTTTGAACCCACTCTAATACGGCCTTATGAGCAGGCATTAAAAATTGATGCCAAACTTCAGCAGCAGCTTTTTTTCAATCTCAAACTCAGTGAACTTTACTGGGACACTAGTCCCAACAGCTATTTATTTATCTACTACCATCATGAACAAAGCTACAGTGCAACTGGGGCCCTGTAATGTGTGTGACAGCAGACCTAGAGTGGGAAAACACTTCCACCCTGTCCTGGTGGATTCGAATGATGAGCCAGAAATCTGGCATCAGAGGTTTCAGAATCTCATGCTCGTCCATGGTGGATCCATCACACTCTGAATCACTGCTGCCTCCGTCATAACCTAATACACACACACATAACGACGCATTACTATATTTGGAGGAAGGTACAGAAGCTCAAATTACAAAACAATGTCCGACCTGAACCCTTACCACTACAGTGAAAAAGAAAACATTCTGTCTCTTTGTGGTTGTTTTTTTTTATAAGTCACAAAGCAAAGGGACCAACACATGTTGCTACCTGAGAAAATATATTAAAGTATGAGGAGTATACATTTACAGTAGAGCTACAACCAGCCGAGTTTTCTGGGACTGATCAATCTTATCTGATTATAAATAATAAGTTCTATTAATTTCATTAATCTTATTTGATGAACTGACTAAGCTTTCTATTATGTCATCTGCAGTTTCCTGTCAGTTTTCCCCACTACAGCACCAAGTCAAAGTTCAGTATGTGCAATTTTGTCATTTAGGGTAAAACAAACCAATAGAAGTCATTTCACTCTCTACATTTCCTGTGTGTGTGTGTGTGTGTGTGTTTCATTCTGTAATCCAGTGTGACATGAAAGGACTTACCTAGCATGTCCGAGTCTAGGCTCCCTTGGCTGGAGACCATGCTCTGAACTCGACTGGGCCTGAGCTTTCCACTGCCTGAGAACAAAAAACACCAGTCACTATTCACTTTCAACTCTTTCAGGCAAACTCTGAGAAAACCTTTAACCAAAAAAAAATAATAATAATAACCTCACATAGTGTTTCCACAAATGCCTGGAGGAACAATCAATACAACATTTCCTGTATGTTTTATCCTCAGTCCAGGTCCTAAGCTTCTCTTTCACTGCACATATGCTTTAACGCACTTGATTCAACTCATGAGGTAACTGGCCATGACCTGACTCATGAGCCAGGTGTTTAAATTTCAGTTCAGTTACATATACATGAGTCAGCCATGACATTAAAAACACCTGCCCGATCTTGTGTAGATCCCACTGTGCCACCAATACAGCTAGCGGACTCTGGTATCTGGCACCTAGACTACAAGAGCACATCCTAGTTTGTCCACGGAAACACGGAAGCCACTCTTGAACAACTGTTGCAGTGCATCCGCAGGCCCGTCTTTTTCCCGCCATAATGCATGCTGATGTCTCTTCCCAGATAAGTGCACACACACTTGGCCATCCAGTTCTGATACCCACATGCCTGAATGCCCTTGTGGAGGTAGACAAGAGTCAGCATGAGCATTCTGATCTGTCTGATGTTCTGAAACCTTTCTATCATAGCCAGTATTCACTTTTTCAGAAATGTGTGCTACAATCATTCTTTTGTGGGATCTCACCAGACAGGATAACCTTCACTCGCCATATGCATCAATGAGCCTTGAACGCCAGTGGGTTTTAGGCCAGAAACAAACTCCACATAGGCAAGCAAACAGAGCCACATCACGCTGCGCAAAACTGACTTCACATTCTTGTGTTCTAGAACATGTTCCACAAAAATTCATAGAGCAACACAATCTGCATTCTGAGCATTACTGCAGGTCGAGTTCAATACAGATTTCTGAATGACACTTTGAGATATTTTTTTTAAAAAAGTGGGTGTGAACTGCTGAATACAATGGATTGCAGAGTAAGCAAGAAGCACTGGAATTAAAAACATAACAAGTGGAATGTACTTTAGATGGTGAATCAGTCTAGATTTTGGAACAAGCATGCTTAATGGCTTACTGGCGCTGATAGGACTGTCTATTCAGGTTCTGAAACCTTGTATTGGACAGTATGAAAGGTTTCAATACTCTGTAGTACTTAAGTAATTCAGGAACATAAAAGCATAGAATTTAGATACTAAACCCTAGACATGAGAGGGGAAAATCTTTATTCTTCTGCAACTGCAGACACTACCGTTTTTATCCTGCCCAGTAAACAGAGCACACCATGCTTTTGTGGCTACTAGAACAATTGTGTACTCTAATGCCCCTTTGAGGTCTCATACACTGTAATGTAAGATGGCATGCTAGGTTTGTTCAACGGCACCATGTGTTGACCAGCTGTTGTCTTTTGCATTTGTACAGTTGCGCAGGATAAGTTACTGGCCTATTTGTAGACAATTCAAAAACCTGATTGAACCTTACAGACACTCACCTGACAGTAACAGTGAAACACAGTATAAGTACTCATCGGACCAGGCAAAAAATGAAATGACAAACAGTGGGAAGCTTTCTATAGAAGGGCCTTACAGACTTGTCAAGAGACTCACTGTGTGTTGCAGACTGCACAGACTCAGCCAGGCTGATGGCAGACAGCGTTTTGGGTGGGGTTGTGTGGCCAGAAAGGTGCTCGGTGCTGCTGCAGGCCTGCTGATTAGTGCTCTGATACTGAGGCTCGTCCTTATCGGCTGGTCGGAACCTGCCTACGTCTGAATGCTCAGACAGAGAGTCAGTCACAGAGTCAGCCGCCACAGGCCTCACCTCCGCCTCAGTGATCTCTTCTCGCTCCACCTGCTCCTCCTGCTGCTGGATCTGACCTCCCTCACCAGACGGACCCCCTTCAACCTGCTGAAATACACCGCAAATCTCCATGCTCCGCTCTCACATTTATTTCATAGCCAGTGGCGAGGTTGGACAAGCTTCACATGGCATGCCAGTTACAATTGTAACTTAATTGTCTTGTCACAGTAATTTGAACTGAACCCAGTTAGTTTAGCACTTACTGAAGCCAGAGAGGAAAAGACAGTTAATTGTTTGAAAAGTTAACATATGGCTGAATTAATGTCGGATATCATGGTGGTGCTAGAAAGGGTATGCGCCGTTTAGATATATATATATATTTTTTTTTTTTTTTACATACATATGACCTGAAACACCATCAACTTTATATGGGTCCTAAGGCTACATAACGAGAAAGCAATTAAACAAATGAGACAAGAATACTATACTTGGACATTTGTTGAGGACAAGCATTCAACAGCCCTAGTAAATATCCGTGAGTGTCAAAAGTATGTAATCCTCTCAGATTAGCAGTTAATATGAAGAGGAAATCAGATTCAGGTGTTACCAATCAATGAGATGACAATCGGGTATGAATGGGCACCCTGCTTTATTTAAAGAACAGGGATCTGTTTGTGGATACGTATTATTGCAAGAACAAAGGACAACAGAAAAAAAGTTGTTGACGCTCATTAGGCTGAAAAAGCCTATGCACAGCCCAGAGACCATGCAGGAAATTCAAGAACTTTGTTACTCTCCCCAGGAGTGGTCAATCTACAAAGATCACTCAAAGAGTGAGGAGTGTTATACTCTGTCACCCACATGAACCCAGGGTAACTTCAAAGTAACTAAAGGCTTCTCTCACATTGGCTAATATTAGATTATCAGAAAAACACTGGACAACAATGGTGTGCAATGCAGGGCTGCAAGGAAAAAGCCACTGCTTTCCAAAAAGAACACTGCCTTAACCCAGGAGGAAAGACCTCAGTAAATGGCCAGATATAATATTTTTGTCTCATTTGTTTAACAGGGTTATCTTTATCTACTTTCAGGACTTGTGTGAAAACCTGACGATGTTTAGGTATATGTGTATATTCAATACAAACAATAATTATTTTATTTTGTTTTGTTCAATTAAAACATTTATTCGACTAAAAAGATACTGACTTCGCATTTGATTGAACAGTGACCCTGTAACGATTTATTTGTTAACAGTGTTGAAGCAAATACACGCCAGCTGTTTGTCTGAACATCAGCATTTTCATTCTGGTAAAACGTTACCTCAGTTTCCAGCTCATTTTTTACGAGTTCGACATCACCATCCGGCCCTTTAGAAGGTGGACAATAACTGGTTGCTGACTTGGCAGTATTGTCAGCCAGAGGGCAGTGATTGGCCGATTCTAAGACATGTCCCATCCCCTGAGAACAGGTCATGTTCTGGTTGGGTTGTTGGGCAGCCTGTATTCTGTGAGAGTGCTGGCGACTCAGAGATATGTAGTAGAAACTCTGTTTCTCAGCGTTAAGCAGGTAACCCGGAAATGACAACCTCCGAAACTCCTGCGGAGGAAGAGAGAATAATGATGCGAGGAAAAAAAATAAGGTAATTCTTTTTGATTTCAATGATATCGACGATAGCAAATACATTTTACTTGATATGCATCTGCATTGCCTATACATTTTTTACTTATATATGTAAAAACAAATGTAATGTTTTTGAATACTGTTATTAAATGTTTTTATTGAAAATTTATTTTAAAAATGCCTATAACAACATCTATAAACAAGTGACGGCAAATAAAATGTGTCTGCATAAAAAATAAATAAAATATAACAAAAACAAAATGACTGTAATTTGTCTTTTAACCTCTTTGAATTTCTCCAGGGACTGTTCAGGGCCAAAGACAAACTGCAGCGGGACGACCTCATGGTGACAGCCGGGCCGCCCGCTGGAGCGGCACACGTGATCGGAAACTTTCAGCAAAGTGGAGGAGTTCAAAACGCTGGAGTGTCTCAAAGCAGAAACAATTTCATCTTCTAACAGCCAGCGGATCTACAGCACAAAGAGACAGAGAGAGAGACTTAAAAACCTTAATGGGATAAGAATATGCAGTAGTAGTTATTGTTGTTTTTAAAAATATTTTATTGTATTTTGTATACGCGATCAGCCATAGCATTAAAAGCACCTGCCTAGTACCGTACAGGCCCCCTCATGCCTTCAAAACAGGCAGGAATTCCACAATACCTCGGAAGGTTTGCTGTGCTTTCTGGCACCAAGACTTCAGCAGCAGTGGTGAGGTGGGGCCTTCATGGATCAGATTAGTTTGTCCAGAACATCCCACAGACGTTTGGTCGGACTGAGACCTGAAGAATCTGAAGAAGGTCAAGACTTTTCAAGGCTCCTCAAACCATTCCTGAACAGCTGCTACAGTGTGGCAGGGTGCATTATCCTGCTGAAAAGGCCACTCCCATTAGGGGCTACTGATGCCATGAAGGGGTGTACTTGGTCTGCAGCAATGTTCAGGTAGATGGTACATGTCAAAGTAACAGGCATATGAATGCCACAACTGAAGGTTTCCCAGGGCATCTTCTGCCCATTGTGCCTCCTGAAGCCATGTCTTCCCTGGGTAAGTCATACACACACACTCAGCCTTCCACGTGATGGAAGAGAAAATGTGATTCATCAGACAAGGCCACCTTCTTCTTTTGCTCCATGGTCCAGTTTTAATGTGCCCATTGTAGGTGCTCTCCAAAATGACCATGGGCGCTCTGACCAATCTGTAGCTATGCAGCCCCATACACAGCAAGCACTTTTCAGTCAAGGCCAGCACCACCTTTTTCAGCTATTTGTGCTCTTCTGTGAGATCAGGCAGGCTAGCCTTTGTACCCGGCATGCATCAATGAGCTTTTGCAAAACATTACCCTGTCACTGGTTCATCGGTTGTCCTTGCTTAGATCACTTTTGGTAGGTACTTATCACTGCATACTGGGAACACCCCATGAGACCTGCCATCTTGGAGATGCTCTGATCCAGTCGTCTAGTCACCGCAATTTTGGCTCTAGTCAAAATTCATCACATCCTTAGGCTTGTACACTGTTCCGATTTCCAGCACAGCAACTTTAATAACTGATGGTTCACTTGCTGCCTAATGAATCCAACTTCATCGAGACAGGTGCCATTGTAATGAGTTAATGTTACACACCTCACCAGTCAGTAGTTTTAATGCTGTGGCTGATCAATTTTTTTTTTGTGAAAAGATTTTAAAGCCCCAGGAAAAGCTAAATATGTGATTTATTTCAAATTACTCTTGTAGATACACTTTATACACACACACACACACACACACACACACACAAATTATGATCTATGAACCATCACGCTAGCTCATCTGTCTGCTTGACAGTTTGTTCATTTGGATTCCAGGATGCACATCCAGTAGTGAAGAGAATGAGATCCATAACTGTATTTTTAAGACATCACCATTTAAAATCCTTTCTAAAGCATGTGTGTGTAGTTACTCGCTTGACTTGTTTCATCCTGTTTCAATAGTATTTATGGTTTAGCTTTACTTCAGAAGAAGCAGCCTGGGAATGTTGGACAGAGGGGTGATGACGACTAATCGATTTGGTCAACTAATTCTTGCAGCCTTATTAGATACCATTATCATTTTGGTTTATAAGGCAAAGTGTAAAGGTAAGCAGCGCAGAGACACTGACTCACCTCATCCATGGTGGCTAAAACAGCCTGTTTGTGAGGCGCTGGCAGTTTGGACAGAGGATCGCCTGCCATTCTGTACAAAAAGAAAAACAAGACAAATGTAGTCCATCAGTCAACCCACGTGTAAAGTAATGGACACTGCAAATGGAAATCATCACACCTTTGCCTCAAACCATGTTGCTCGCCCCATACATTGGTTTGTTTGGTGTCCGTGTATCACATACTGCTCGATAAAAATATCTAGAAAATGTCTTTTTTTCTGAAATGACCTGTTCCTATGAAAGGTTTGCATATTACATTACTATTTCTGTCACTTTTACTAAATATGCAAGTGTGTGAAACCTGCAACTGCACACCCCCACACATGCTCAATCAACCTGAGATCTGGCGAGTTGGAAGGTCAAAAACCTCAAATCATTTCTGACCCATTTTTACAGTGTAGCAGGATGCAACATCATGCTGAAAGAGCCACTGCACCACTTAGGCAAGGTAAAAAAGTGTATGTGTATAGCACTTTTCATAAACAGTGGCAAGATGTTGGTGGCCTGCGTAGGGGGTTGCCCCTGTGATCAGAAGGCTGTGGTTTCGAATCCCAGGACTGATAGTCGCACCACTGAGGTACTCTTGAACAAGGTACCATGCCCAAACACTGCTCCCCAGTCGCTCCCCATTGTTGGCAGCCCACTGCTTCACTTGATAAATGGGTTAAATACAGAGAAACAATCTCACATTGTTCACATTGTGCTGTGGTGGGTTCACACATGACTATAAGGGGCCACTTTACTTTACAAAGACTGAAGTAGAAATCTGCAGCTATGTAGCTACATACTATGCAAACTGCACTACACCGTGTGTTCTCACACCAATAACTCTTCTATGGGATCTGATCAGACATGTTAGCCTTCCCTTTACTTGCAACAACAATCCTTAGGCACACATTTTGCTGCTTAACCACAGTTCCTCTATTGGAACAAATTTGGTAGGTACTAACAAGTACATCCCAGGAAGACTCCACAAGACCTGCCATTTGATCTGCTCTGACCCTTACGCTTGCCCATTTTTCCTGTGTCTAGCACATCATCTTCAAATTCTGACTGTTCACTGGCTGCCTAATATATTTCACACCTTGACAGGGGCTGCTGGACTAAAATAATCAACATGATTTACTTCACTCGTGGCTGATCAGTGTATGTACATGAATCATAAATTGCTGAGCTACTTTATTTGTTGCTTAATAAACAAATATGACTCACCCATCCATTCCAAATCCACGCAGCCCATCCAGATTCTCCATGAGCTCCTCATCTGAGCGGTAAGAGGATGGCTGGCCCGGAGAACGGTTCATAGACACGCTGCTCTCAGAGGTGTACCTGCGTAAGGGCACACAGTGACACACACAGCAGTGAAATCTGAACTTTTATATACATTTCTGCTCTCAAAGACTTTTTCAAAGAGAAACGGCATTATTAGCAAACACATACTTACAGAAATGACAAAAATTTTTAAGGAAATACTTGCCTGGTGTGGTGGGGGTCATTAGGCATGACCTCTATTTCTAGAGGTAACGTCAACACAAAGATATCCAAAGTGACTGACAGCTCATTTAGATCCACAGTCTGAAGAGACTCTGCATTCTCCAGACAGCTTATCAACTCACCTGGAACATAACAGCAAATCACCACATAATTAAAAAAAAAAACAAAACAAAACAAAACATGCACGGAACAAGAAATCACACAAAATAAAAACACTCCATTTATGCAAGCACGATTCATCTGCAACATCAAATTATTGCCTGTTATCAAACTGAAATCACTGTATGACAAGCTGTTTTATACATTAGACTTGTAGTTCCAGTGCAAAACTAACGAACAAACTGCATCTATCAAGTATGTTTTGACGGTCAATAAAACTGGAGTCAAAAAAACTGAAAAAATACAAGCCAAAACTATGTTCCTACATTAGAAAGTCGAAACCACTATAAAAACAACTGTGATATGAGGAACATTTCATGGAATATTCCATTTTTTAAACTAATGTAGTACATAAACACAATGTTTTGAAACATAGCAATACCTCCTCAGTTCATGCAGTTTCAAAAAATTGCCCATTCTGAATTTCCCCTTTTTTCAATGTCACAAATGTAATGCAGCACTGTCTATTCATGTTTCACTTAAAAGAAACGTTTCAGCTCTGTACTGCTTTTTGAACAAGATACATTCAAACAGAGCTTGTTTAAATATATGAGCCTTAAAGGCACAATGATAAAAACAGCCCGTTTAATTCTAAAGGAAATAAAAGGGTGGAAAATGGTCAGGTAAAGACACATCACCCCACATAAACATCAGAGTCGGAAAATAAAAAACTGAAAAATACAGGGCTTTAAAGTAAACAGTTTCATTTGCCTCACAATGTCACACATGACAGTGCATTATTGGTATTCTGCATCTGCCATGATAGATTGTTTGCACTGTAGGACTGTAAGGCCACACACACACACTAGACAGTTGTAATTTGCAAAGTGCGCTGGATGCTCTCCACTATATTTTTCCTATATTTTTTCCTTGTTCTACAGGTGTACTGCCTTGGCCACTTACCCAGGCAGGTGGGAAGAGTTCTCATGGGCATGGAACCGTGGCTGCTCTTAACATTGACCGAGCAAACAAGGTGAACAAAGAGAGGGGGCATTTCAGGCTGAGCTCCGGGCGGCTCCAGCAAAGAGTCTCCCTCTAGAATGCTGAAGGAGTCCTCGTCCTGATTCATAGTATTTGTGTCTGAGAGAGACTCGTCCTCCGTGCCCTCCTCCGCTCCACCCTCTGCTCTCCTGTTCCCTTGTTCCTGATATTCCACTTCAAGATCCGTGTCACTCTCTGATACGATACAGCAGCCAGACACATTTTCTGCAAATGGAAAAGAACACAAGAAATCACAGGCAGGATATTCAGGCCAACTGACTGTTCTGTGGAAAAAAGTGAATGGCCTCAAATTAGCATGAAAACTGTATGCTTAAATCATTGATCAGTGATTTTAAAAGGGCTTGTTTATGAGTTCTGACATTGTCCTCTAAACTAATTGGACAGAAGTCAATTATATTGGTAAAATAATAGTGGCAAACATTTTAAAGTCTAAATAACTTGGTAATCGGTGGGGAAAGTAAACTAGCATGTAGCTTCAGCGCAAACTAAAGAAACAAGCTTCACATATCAAACATGTCTTGGGTGATTAACTACATTAAAGACTGACCTTACATGGTTCAATTAGAAAGATTTTTATTCATTTGCTTAACCAGCTAGAACGGTTAAAGACTGCATGGCTCCCTTACCATCCTCTGTAGCCAGTTCGGCCTCAGACACTTCACACTCCTCACTGAACCTTCTCTCTCCTTCTTCATCTAAGTCCTCCTAGAGGAAGAAAATACATTTCTGAGCCCCTGGGCAAGTACATAAACCTTTATCTACTGGGTTAAGAAGCACCCCCCCCCTTAAATAAAATCGAGGATAATGTAAAAACCTAACTATAACCAAACAAACAAACAACGATTATGCTGAATGTACCTCTTTCTTGGAAGACTGGGGGCAGTAGAAGAAATAAGGTGGGTTGGAAGGAACAGTTTTGAAATACTGAGCACCAATATCCATGAACTTGTCCTATAAAAGAGCTTGTGTTGATTAATATGAGATCCGTTTACATGGACAAAAAATATGCCAACTGCAAAACGGCTATGATTCAGCTGGCATGTTTACATAAACTAAGCAATCCCACAGGGTCTACATAAATGAGTCAACAACAGATTCATTTCATAACATTCAAACATAACATTCACCTCTATTGTTTATTTGCAAAATGCCAGTAATGAATAAGGTTGTGACATGCTGGTGTACATGCTGGATTTTTTCCTTTTAGATGTTTTTGTACTTCTTTGATGTGTCTGCAAGTGGATTGCTGAACTAAATTTACGCTTTGTTCGGTGTTGGTGCTATCTGTCTGCCAGTTAAAAAAAACTTCAGGGTTACAGGTAGTATAACTCCCACAATCAGTTGGACTGTTTGATAAGTGTGTATGCACAGAAAGTTATTTACTATATGTATATGACTGCAAGCTATTTAACTCTCAGTCTTTAGTTTTGTACCTGTATGATTTTATGTAGGTCAGCGTACACCTCACACTTCTGCTGGGACTGCAGGAGAGACAGAGGGAACTCAGGAATTCTGGGGGACTTGGGTTCATCCGGGGACAGAGGGGATGTAGGTACAGAAGCATTTCCCCGAGAATTCGCTTCACTCACGTCCTCCAGCTCAATGCTAAACAGAAAACATTCAAAAGATGTTGGAAGAAATGATTAATGCAAGAATAATGCATAATAATCTCAGTACTGCATCACTATTAACAAATAATTGATATTTGGCATTAATAAGAGCATGTTCCAAAATAAACTACAAAAGGTTTTATGCATCTTGTTCAACCACAATTTAACTTGCCATTGACGTGCCAATAATGAACCCTCTTTGAGTGTGATTCAGATCTTCTACACTTGATTATACTGAACTTGTTCAGCATTTGTATACATAAAACAGAGTATCTTAAAATGACAGTTGTTTAATTATATCATGCTGTATATCGTGTGCTAAAGCATCTGCGCTTATTAGGTTTCCATTCATTCATTTATTCAGGTTTTTCCTTCAATGTGTTACTTGTCTGCACATCATGTTTAACAACCTCAGAATGAAAGATGATTTCCAACACTTAAACCCTCAGAGCTTTTTTCAGGATGACTGGCCTTTACATTATGTGAGCGTCCATTCATTGTGAAATTTTATGTCCATTCATTCATTAATATATGAGCCAAGTGGTCGGACGTTCTTGAAATAAATTCTTATATAAATATTCAATTTCTGAAATCCTTCCATTTGGTAAAATAACGCAGTCTAGTCTTGTAGGTACCTGGATGAGGTGGCTAGTGTAGCTCTGTCTGCTCCTTCATCTTCTCCCTCACCGATGATGAAGGAAGCTGTCATGCTAGGAACCTTCCTCACGTTTTCTGTGCTGCGGGATTCGTGGCGCTCGCGGAATGTGCGGATGTGTCCACATAATGTTTGCAGAAAGGACGTGATGTCGATTTCCTGCAGAGACTCCTCACAGTAATCCATGGCTGTCAGAACATCCTGAGAGTTAATGCTGTAAGACTGCTGGAGACTGCGGTACACACCTGTGAGGCAGGGAAAACACACGGAAAACTGGTGAATAGAGGTCAACAAAATCAATAAATGACCCCAGACTTAACTGTTACAACATTAACACTGGATGCGAAGGTGTATAGTCTCACCACTGAGGTACTCTATTACTATATATAAATAAAGCATGCCTGCTGGTTCCAATTACATAGAAAAAGCCTATTAAAATTGTGTGTGTGTGTGTGTTACCTCGGACATAACTCTGATAGTAATGTTCCTGCAGCAGGCTGCAGTAGTTCGCCAGCTCCTTTTGCTTGTTAGGGTGAGCGGTCAGGTCTGTCCATGTGGAGGCGCTACTGCGCTCCTGAGAAAGAGACCTAAAAAAAAAAACAAACACATACACAAATACCATAGACCACCAGCTGTTAATAAAACAACAAAACTTTCAACCTTTCATGGACATTAGGGCAGGAGACTGTAAAAACATAAGAGTGAACAGTAGCTTCAAAAACTAAAAACCATCAGTTTTAGTTTACCTATATTTTACCAGGAAGTCTCATTATGATTAAAATCCTGCATCTACTGCGTATCTGAACTAAAATCACTGTAATGCACAGCGTCATGTGGTGTAGTGCTTTAATAACTGAATGTACTAGTTTCACAGTATTTTGTAAACATTTCAATACCGTTTTGGTCATATTACCAACTTCCCATTCAGCACTAGATCTTGTTCAGATAAGATTATGTTTGTGTACATTGCAGGTGATGATGCGACAAGTCTACAGCCTCTGGCAGAGAAACTAGTCAAGTAAAGCTCACTATGGCTAAATGTTCCTGCTCCAGAGCAAGTGGTACAACAAGCCATAGACACAAAGCAAGAATAGACACAAAGCATGAAATCCATTCAAGTATAACTGCATAAGGTCTAATTTAGGTGATCTAATGAGCTTGTGTGTCACTGTATTACAAATAAAATGCAAGCTAAGCTGGCCATTCCCCAACTAAGCTGGAAGTGAGGGTGATAGTCCCATAGCATTTCACCAAAAGGTGAGATAAGGTATGAGTGAAGGTATGAGCAAAACTTTAATGTGATGGTTCAGTGAAAACTCAGATTTATACAGATTTCCCCCTTACAATGATCTGCAAAGACATGTTTTGTGTCTGATGTTTGCTTCTTTTGTTTGAGACCCAAAGTTAATATAGCTAACAAAGTAATAAAAACTCATAATAAACAATTTGCACTGTGCATATTGCATGGCCAATCCATCACACACTGGCCTCAAACCATGTTCAGTTATTGAGCAATCTCCAACAGACTTCTATAAAATTGGACAGAAGCACTGTGTAAATGTGATTTGGAGCCAAACTATCACATTAAGGCTTTCTCAAAAATGCTCTCTACAGTATCAGGACACATTGCGCACTCATTAATTTGCAGTCACTGCAATTCTTCAGATAAACTACAGAGCTGGGGAAATGCTGCAGGCGGGCAAGCAGACATACTGAAGACACCATTTTCAACAGGATAAGAGGTCTGGAGGAGGTGCTGCAATCTAAGATGCCTTCTGTGTCTCAGCTGATCACCTCACGTACATACAATCACTGAACGCATGAGATCAGTTCTTCCTCTATAAATAAGTGAACTGTAGTCACATTTTGGGCAACTGTTATATTTGGATTATATTGTGAGTCTCAGACCTCATAACCTATTGTAACATCTGTAGGCTGTATTGATTCTCCTTCAGAGAGAGAGAGAGAGAGAGAGAGAGAGAGAGAGAGAGAGAGAGAGAGAGAGAGAGAGAGAGAGAGAGCAAAAGAGA
>JBBIGA010000106.1:6199534-6216220 GCA_037576975.1 Alestes dentex | reverse complement strand
GGCAAGTGTGAAATAATTCAGGCAAGCAGTTTGCATGCAAAATTAAAAATAGAAATTAGTTAAACAGTCCAAATTATGGAATCAGTATAATAACTTTTTTTTTTTTTTTTTTACTTTGTAGCAAGTAAATATCATACAAATATGATGGGATTGCTCAGTCA
This sequence comes from Alestes dentex, assembly GCA_037576975.1. Classification (NCBI taxonomy): domain Eukaryota; kingdom Metazoa; phylum Chordata; class Actinopteri; order Characiformes; family Alestidae; genus Alestes; species Alestes dentex. Next base: position 6,216,059 of record JBBIGA010000106.1, on the reverse strand, counting down.
AGATCTACGCCCTAAGAAGCTGAAAGATGGACATGGCCAATTGTGCAGAAAGCTTCTTTGATACTGGGATAACATATACACCAAGCAGCCATAACAATAATATTGCCTAATACTGCGCAGGTCCCCCACCAAAACAGCCACAATATATCTTGAAAGCTGTGCTGTGGAAACTTGCACCAAGACATTAGCAGGAAGTCATTTAAGTCCTTTAAGCTGCCAGGTGAGGCCACTATGGATGTAACTAGTTTGTCCAGTGAATACGTAATCAGATTCATCATGGTCAACTCCTTGAACCCTCTGTAATGAAACCATTCCTGAACAATTTTTGCAGGACTCTGTGGAAAAAGACCACTGATATAAGGGAACACCATGGCCATGAAGGAGTGTGCGTGGTCTGCAACAATGTTTATATAGGAAGTACATGTTAGTGTACATGAATGTCAGGACCCCAGGTTTCCCAGCAGAACATTGCCCAGAGCATCACACTGCCTCAGCTGAGTTGCCATTTCCTCATAGAGCATTTTGGTCCAACCTTTTCCTCAGGTAAGCGACACACACACATTTAGCAGTCATATGATGCAAAACAAAATGTGGTGTATCAGACCGGGCAACCGTATTCCACTGCTCCAAGGTCCAGTTCTGATGCCCACATGCCCTCTGTAGACACTTTCAGTGGTGGACAAGAGTTGACGTGAGGTTAAACAGCCCCATATGAATCAAGTGCTACACAGTTTCACACTTTCGCCTTTTTTCCAAGTGCTAAACGTTAGTGGGATGCTCTTACTGAGTCATCTAGACAAGATCATTTGACCCTTGTCGCTCAGGTCCTTAGGCTTGTCCATTTTTCTTGTTAATTTCCTGTTTAATTTCTTCTTAACTGATTGTCCCCTTGCCATTGTAACAAGATAATAAATGTTATTCACTTCACCTGTCACCTGCTTTTAATCTTGTGGCTGATTGATGTATAGGCTGGCACAAAGTCCTAATTTTACTCAGAACTTAACCTTAATTAAACCAGAAGAACTCACATGTCATGCTCCAGGATGAGGGCAATTCGGTGCATATGTAACCAGCGCTGCCAGAAATTGGCATCCATGGACAGGATCGGCTTCCAGTAAGACGCAAACTGTGACTGGCTGGAGTCTTTTGAGCCACTGAGTTGTAAGGAGAGTACCTGAGAAAGACAAGAATAATGGAAAGGACAGAAAGCAACTATTTGAAGAAGCCAGTCCACAGTAAATGTACCACCATTATATCATGCTGACTCCTAAATTGTATTTGATGCCTGTGTTTTGATTACAACTTGGTTCACAGAGTAATCTCACTAAATAATGAGAAATCAAAAGCATGACTAAACACAAAGAAAACATGGTTCACATAACTCTTTGGGTTCTTTGTCATCACATTAGACACACAAGTAAATCGAAGGTAGGGAATTTGTAATAATCCACAGCTGGATAGCTGCGATCTAAATATCTTCTGCCTACATGAAGCCAAAACAATTATGAATATTGTATAATAAATAATTTGAGGTTTGATTCAGTACAATATTCAGTGCAGTACAATCAAGTACAAATTCAGTACAAATTCCAGTCTATCAAGTCTTCACATTATCTCACTGTGGTAAGTGTAAGTGGTTCTGTATTCCGAATAATTAATTTAGAGATGAAAACAAAATGATAGGACTATAGTGGCTGGATAGTTTTAGGTAAAATTCATGATTTTGTGTGGCCTGGGGTCCTCAGCCAAGAGAAACAGTTAAAAGAGTTTCTGGCCTAAAAGAGCAGATCCAACAGCTCACCGGTGTGGTGGATCCAGGTGGGATGTAGAACAGTGGCACGCCATTTTTCGTGCTCTCAGGAATGGTGTAATGCTCGGGGATGGAGTTAAAGGACTGCAGGTGCATCAGCATTTGATCTGTCTGATTAATGCTGCGTCAAAAAAAAAAAAAAAAGCAACAAATAGCTTGGTTCAGTTAAGTTTTCAATTCTTTGTTCAAAATGCAATACAATATCTGGTTAGATCATGGAATGGTATGTTACCTATCCCAAAAGATAATCAAGAAAATGAAGTTACATTTGTTTTTAGTAAGTTATAAAAAACATAAACTAACAGCATGATCTACAGTTGCATATGACAAGAATATGAAACATTTTATTATACTGCACATTCTCTGTCCTGCTGCTGCTATATTTGCACAATTATATTTATTGCTGTCTACCTCTTTTAGAACGAAGCATCTGTCATAATACTGTCTTCATCCAGACTATAGCTATTGTCGACTGCACTAAATGTTGTCTTGTCCGGTTGTTCTGTTGCTCTTGTATTTTCCTCTTTTGTCCTGTCTGCACTTGTGGTCTTGTGGTGTTTCTGTTTCTGTTCTATGGTCCTGCAGGAACATTGTGTTGTTTCACTGTGCACTATTTATATATGGTTGAAATGACACTAAACACCTACTTGACTTGACTGACTTCAAGTACAAAAGTGCTATATTACAGGAAAATGCTCCAACCAAAATTCCAGCTGTGCAGAATTCTAGTGGGAAAAGGTAATGTTCACATCGTGGAGGTGACATGCTAGTGAATCCCATGCATAAACATTGTGTTAGTAGATGGTAACTTGTAAAAAAAAAACAAAAAAAAAACCACATCTATCCATCCATTATGTATCTGACCTTTTTCATCTTTTTACCCTAATCATCAACAGCTGATGAGCCGTCAGCCAACCTCCAGAGCAAAAAATCTTTTCAGAACCTTTGTGCTGCTCGTTCGTTTATGTTGCCCCTCCTGAAATGATTCTCTGGAGGCGGTTTTCACTGACCCCTGCAGTGTGTTCCAGAAGCGCCGGATGACAGAGGTGCGGTAGGGGCTGGTGATGGGTTTGCGTAGAGTGCAGCTGATGTCGTGCAGGATGTCGTAACTACCCTCCATTGTTACTTCCACCCACGTGGTGCGCTCAGCTGGAAGGAGCGGCCAGCAGGCCACAGCGACATATTCAATACGCATGTTGTGTTTCCACAGCAACACGAGCTTCACCTCCAGCTGGGTGCCACCTAAAAATAAGAGAGAGAAAAAGAAAAAATGCAACATATCTGGATTCGCTGACTGTTACTATAACATTATAAGAACATTTACTTAGACCAGAAAGAACGTAAAAGACACACACTGACACAAAAAAAAATCCTGTCTTTTGCTTTGGTCATTATTATTGTCATTTTTCTAATTGCATATGATTACTACCATGGCCATTATTATTATTGTTTTATATAATATTGTTATATAATTGATATATACTTATTACTGTTGTTTTTACTGTTAATGTAATACTATGTACTCCTCCTTTGCCGTAACCTTCCTTGACAAAAATGGATATCCTGTCCCTTGACAGGTGCCACTGTTAATGTTCCTCATCTGGTATTTCTCCTGTCAGTGGTTTTACTGTTGTGGCTGCTGAGCGTATTGTCTGACACAAAGACTCACTTCTAGTCAGAACCTAACCATGAATGAACAGATGCCAGTTCGTGAACTTATTTCAGACGCATTATGAGCACATACCATGGTCATATCATGAAACATTTTGCATTGCAAGAACTCTCACATGTACATCTGACCCAGAACGTTTCAGAGCGGCAGTATCAGGTATTTTAATGTTGTGTTTTGGCACAGAGATGTTTTGGTGTTGTGGTGATGTACTGATGTTGGAGTATTGTGGTGCTGTGGTGGAGTTTTGGTGTTGTGTTGTTTTGGTAGACTGTTCTACTGCTTTGGAGGCGCGTTGAAGTGTTTCGCTGCATGTCACTTTGGTAGTGTGTTGTGGTACTTTTGTAGTGTAGTGTACCGTGATTTTTTTTATTATTATTTTGCTGGTGTATTGTGCTGCTTTGGTGGTACTGTGCTGTGTTTTTGATATTTTGGTGGTTCCTTGTTTCCTTAACAGAAGTTTGTTACTCCTCTTGTCTCAGGTGTTTCTATTTCTGCTTGATGTATAAGCATCCTGTGTGTTAGTGTGTCTTTCTCCAGTCTTTTATCCTGTGTTAACACTATGATTATTGTCCTAAGTTATGTTATTTTGCTTGTTTTTATTAAGTGTTTTCTTCCCTTTAGTAAAGCCTGCATCCTGCCTCCCTCACTTGTGACAAGTGCAAGTGGGGAGTTTTGGTGGTGTAGTGGTTTGGTGTTTTTGTTGTGTTCAGGTGTGGTTTTGTGGTCTTTTGGTATCATGGCGGTTTAGTAATTTTGTGCTGTGCAGGCGTGGTGTTTTGCTGTGGTGTGATGCATTGGTGGTGTGGTGTTTAGGCAATTTTGTGTAGTGGGGTTTTGCAGTTTGTGATGTTTTGGTGGTTGGTTACCCTTTGCAAAGTTGATCTCTCGTATGGTGTATCCCTCCCTCAGTCTGACTGACAGTACACTGACCAGCTCAGCATGAACCTCCTTCTCCAGGTGCTTTTTCCTCCGCAGCACCAGTGCAGGGTTTCCACTGGCCGACACCAGGTGCTCATTAAACAGTTTGTGCTGGGAGACTAAGAACACATACACACACACTTTAACGTAAAATTCAACCCCAATATATTTTCACTGTTCATGACAAACAATCCTTATTACTCCAAACATACACAAGACTTGCTTGTGTGGTTTCTGCCACTGTACCCAGAGCAATTATGGTCTAAAGAAGGCTAATAATATATACGTTTGTCCAATTAAATGACCAACAGAGTGCCATACACTGTAAGAAACCACATTAATAAGTCTATCTGAGACTACCGAACAATTAAACACAATCTGAGGCAGATATGTGGTGATTTACATGTGCTGGCACATTATTTGTTAACAACATTAGGCTTGTAGCTCCAGCAATAAAACTAAAGAAGCAAACATCAGATACCAAATATCTTTTGGGTAAGAAGGAAACTGCATAACCCTCACACTTTGCCAAACTACTCATTTACACCTCTTTCATTTACATGCACTCAGTTCAATATGTTCCTCTCACTGAGGCGGCACGGTCAACCAATTATTGGAAGTGAAAGTCTCAGATGGATAAACAAAAATTCTCACTTCCTCCTACAGTACATTACAAGCTTCACAATCAGGTGCCTGTGGCTCAGAATAGCTCAACAGAACAAAAACTCACAGGCTGTAACCACTGAAATGACCAGAATGATTTAACATTTGCAATAAGGTCACAGTACAATGTCGACGTCTGATTGACATTTGTAAGCAAAGGGAGCTCTTTGTCTTATCAGATTTGTCATGTTGTATACAAATGTTTACATGTTAACACATCTAATATTCCATCTGAAACATCAATTCATATGTTTTGTTTTTTTTTCAGTAATGACACACTTATCATTATTTCATATATCCCTTAGTGCCTAGTCTGTTTAACCTGTTAAACATGTGCACACTCGCTAAAACAACTTCCTTGTACATTCTGGTATTTTGTTTATAGCACTTTATGAATACTCTCCTAATGACAACAGTACAGGTAAACTCTGAACAGAGAACACTGCAGAGTAGGTCTACAATGGCTCTGTAGAACGGGTCAAATGTTTTTTAAGAGTCATAAAACAATTCTGAAAACAACAGGCTGGTCAAAATTCAGGCTTCAAGATACTTCAAGACTTTTCCCTAAGACATGCGTCATGCAATGTCAGAAACCACATTTACAAAATTCTAATTCTTTTATCTTATTTTTCTATTTTATCTTTTTGTAGATAACAGTATATTATATGCCAGGAAAAAAACAAACAAGTATACGTAAAATTAGTGAACAATCCTACATGGTTTGAAGCAAGAGTCTGAGGCATGATGCAAACCGGTGACACAATTTTAAATTTTTTGTTAGCTACTCTATCTTCATAGCTCCCGTGCAAAACTAAAGAAACAAGCTTCAGGAACCAGACATGGTTTGGCTGATCAAACGCATTTTTTAACCTTAATCATTTTTAAATCTTATTCAGAAATATCCCAGCAACTCGTCACCTTTTCCATAACTCATAATACCGCCAGTAAAGATGTAAGAGAAGACTAGAAACTACTTTCTGACCTCCGGCCCCACTGGTGCACTTACAACAGTAGTAGTCCGGATTGATTGACTCGCTGGTGCGGAGGAAGGAGTAGGTAAGGAAGGCCCGGTGGTAGGCGTTCATCTCCTGCCCGACCTGGGCTGACTCCGGGCATGTGGAAAGATAGGAGCCGAAAGTCGCCATGGAGATAAATTTCATCAGCTCCACGTTGGGGATGTAGCCAAAACTACAGTCGTAAGAGTAAGCCCCACCCACCTAACAGGCAACAAACACAGAAATAGATACAACATAAGTACCCACTGCAGTACCTGCAGTATTGAAGTACATTCAGTACAGTTCCTACAATCTAAATTACAGCCGCCATTTTCCAGCTACGAGGTAATATACAGTACCAGTCAAAATGATCAAACACATGAAATCATGAAGTTACCAAAAACTGAAACAAATCAAACTATATTTTATCATACTCTAAAGCAGCTTCTTGAAGAGACAGCTAGAATGTATTTCCCACTGTTTGAGACTGTTCTGACTGCTGAAAACTCTTTGTTGAGGGAGCAAGCATTCCAAAAAACAATTTATGTTGGAAATAACATTTTGGAGATCATTCATTGAGGCATCAATTTCAGAACTACACCGACCCTAGAAGGTTCAAGTATTTAGATATTTAGGTCAAAATGTAATTAGGATTAAGTTTCTTTCAATGTTCTGCACATTGAAAGAAGGATACTCCGGTGTGTGCATACATATATATCCACTGCATTCATACATGTGTACGAGTGACGTTCAAACAGTTTCCGCACTTTTATATTTTCGTTGGAAACAGTGAAGGCTGGAAGAGTAGTATCTGAGAGTGTCTGAGAGTGTCCTGTGACTAGTTCTGTCTTGCAAGCCAGATGTAATTCTGTCTGGCAAGGTGTAATTAGTTTTAGAAATTCTTTAAAAAAGTGCAGAAACTGTATACACACACATATGTTTACATACACACAAATGTCTATATTTATATTTTAATATTTGTATTGTGTACATTTTATACTACACTGTTGTGTTGTTTAGCTTTTATTCTATTGGTTCTGCTGCTTCTACTTTATTCTTTTGTTCTGTCTCCTTTGCTGCTGTAACAGTGCAAATTTCCCACCTGTGGGACGAATAAAGGCTTATTTTACCTTATCATCATTATCATCATCTATCAACAGAGTGATGCTTTACCTGGACAAAAGAACAAGCAATGGTTCCACTTCTCAACTGGTTCAGCAGAGCCTCACACACAGCCACGTCAGGAACACTCGTCACCCCATCAGTGATTATTATTATACCTGTAGACAATACTGAACGATGTTTAACTCTTATTTTGCCGGGAGGTCTCTCAGGTCTCTTACACTCATGCAGTATTTTACACTAATCAGGTATTTAACACTAATCAAACAAGAAAGGGTTAAAAGTGAATGTAAGTCAGAGTAAACATGGTGAACATGGCACTCAATCGTCACCAGACCCAGTACAACACAGGGCTTTACAGGTCAATGGCCCCTTCTTCACAGATCACAAAGAGGATCCCACCAAAAAGGTAGATCAACTATTCAATAAATCTTATCAATGTAAAAACATGACAATGAAACACAACAGGACCCTTTTTTGTTTTTTTACAGATTTTAGAAACACAATTTTCGTATTTCCATTTGTGATATTAGTCATTAGTAATTCTCTTCTTCATCTAGAGAGATACTATGATTTTAATTTAGATCATGGCAGTGTTTTTGTAACTGAATGAAGTAAGACCACCCAACAAACATGGACAACAAGTTTAGTACAATGATCTATTTTCATAACGGTTATAATTATTCATATTTAGAATTTACTTTTTTTAACTACATTGTCCACTAAGAACATGTTCGCTGTAAAAATAATCAGTTAAAAAACATATTTGCTTAAAACAATGGGTATCACACAGTAAGATTATAACTGGTTCGATGGTTGTCCTTCCTTGGACCACCTTTGACAGGTACTAACCACTGCATCTCAGGAACACTTTTGCAGATGCTGTTTGTTATGATTTCATTAATGTCAATCATTTCACCGGTCAGTGGTTTTAACGTGGCTGATTGCTGTAACTTATCTAGCTAACTGAGAAATTCTGCATTGTGAAACATAGTTAAGACAGACAGAGATAAAAACAGCCTCCTGTCTTACTGGCACAAGTATAATTCACCTGCAGTGGAGTTTGGGGGAAGGAGCTGGAGGGCCAAGATGCCCTGACGCACCATACTGACCAGCCCCACGTCTGCTGTCACCATGGAAACTCCCTGCTTTCTCTGCGACTGTTCCTCCATGGTGTCAATGTGGAGGGAGGGAGGGGAGCCATCACACTGAAAAACGGAGCAATTCATTTAGAAATCAGACATTGGCTCTTATTCAGCAAGGCTCTGGTTGTAAAATGAGTGCATGTAAATTGCACAGACAGTTTAACTGTTCATCAACAATATTAACGTGAGTGTAACTTTATAACAACCAGAAGGAGGCTTTCTTTGCAGTCAATATCAACAGTGATAACAAAAACAAAGGTTTGTTGATGACAATAACTGCTCATATAGGAAACTAGTCTAGTTTGAACATTGTCAGCATGCAGCTTTAAAACATGAATAGAAATGTTCAGACATGAAACTCCATTAGTTCATCAGTTCTTCAAACTAATAGTGTGCATGCTGTAAACAGACACTGTAGGATCAGGAGTAATCATGGCAGATTTAGAAGTACTGTTAGATCAAAATACTGCTTGGTCATTAAAGAGACTTCTGTAATAGATAGGGTTTTTTTCAGTGAGGACAATCAATGGCTCCTCATCCTGCAATACACTTCCCTTTTACTGGCTCACAGCTGCATGAATTAGGTGGTGTTTCATGTAAATGTTATGTATGCGAGAGTAAATTAGGCATGTTGTTTGCAAATGGGTGTATAATGATTCCTCATTTACATTCGGTGCTGGCTGTTTAAATTTTATACACCAGTTTCATAATTCTGAGGAGTACTTCAGATGTCATTCCATGAGATTGAAGCTGTGCTTGATTCTGTGCAACTTTGATGAATAAGGGCTGACATTGCGAAGCAGCCTGTCCCGAAATGCAAGTGCAGTCCCTTAACACTCTTGGAAAAAGTGTCAGGATACACTCCGTGTTGCTCTCTAGGCTGCATTTAGTCCATCCCAACATGCTGGCGAACCTCAGAAAAACTAATTATTTTTGCCCAACGGCCCACTCTAAAGCTTCTTAGCCGCGTCTTAGACAAAACAAAGAACTCCTACTCGTATTCTCACAATAGCCAAAACATGAACAGTGGTGAACAATGATTTGTCAGATTTGGTTAGTGTCTCTCTTGCCTGATTATGCTGCTGCTGTAAAACCTCAGCGATGTTGTTTTCCACTGCCCGAAGCTGCTGGTAGATCTGGTGCAGAAACTGATCTAGGTCTGTGCAGTCCAGCTGGCTTCCCTGTACCAACACCTGAAGAAAAAATTAACATACAAGGTCATAAAAAAAAAAACAAACAAATAAAGTTTCTGAGATGAACATCCATAGAAAGGGTTGGGAGAAAATTCCAGTGACAAAACCCTGAACCCTATTTTTACTTTTGACACTAAAATTGAATCGCAATTTAAACAACGAAATTACCTTCATTGTTCAAATTAAACCTGTATAGATATGTGTTGTCTTGGTATATATTCTGCAGGGAGACTTAATGCTGTTTACTGTCAGTGTGACTTGGATCGTACACAGTTAGTGTAATTGTTTGCATTTAAAGTCATGATAACCACTGGACTTCATAACATGGTATTTAAAACTGGTTTATAATTTCAGATAAAGCATCTGCCTGTGACTTAAGCAGTAATGTTAGCCGATCAATAGTATGGTGCTCCATTTAGACACATATTTGTCCAACATTTCTTCTAGTATTCACAGGGAGTTTGCCCCTTTACAGTCACATGAAAAAAAAAACACTGCTGATCAGTTATTTCTTACAGTTATTTCTAAAATTGGGAAATCCAAACACATGAATCAACAAGGCACTGGCCTGGTGTGAGCTGAGTCCAACAATGGAGGAGTAAGCAAGGATGGTGATGAAGATTTCTGGCTGGAACAAGAAATCTGTGCCTGGGACTTTAAATGGAGCTGCCAATCCAGCCAAGCACCGGGAGAGAGCATGGAAGACTTCATCAAATATCATCTCTCCTGTGCTGTCATCCTACAGAACACAGAAAAAAAACTTTCAGTTATTAAGGATGCACCAATATGCAACAATTAGTTTACTCAATAACTGTTTATAATGGGAACACTGTACACTCCTACTAATTAAATGCAGTGAGAAACACTTTAAAGATACTAGATACCAAACTGATTTGCAAACTTGTCATTCTAGCTATATCAATAACTAGAATGACAAGTTTGCAAAGCAGATTCCTCACAGTATCTCATTGTATAATTTCACTTATAATTACAATATAATTGCAATAATAGTGACATTTTCTCCTTTAATGCCAAAATAAAGAAAATTGAGCTAGTGCAGAGGAATTATGAATTGTTTGTCACAATGCACTCTCTAGTCCTTCATAAGAACTTTTACATTTCTTTATAAACAATGTTCTTCAAATTGAGAAAAATAATCAAACAGCACTGCAAACAATGTTTCAGGGGAGGTCAGATTGGGCTGTTAAAAAGCACCGCAGAATTTTCAGGAGTTATGAACAAATTGCAGTGCTTAGAGTAAAATCAGCCTTTGTACAGCATTGCAGTGTTTAGAGAGAGTAAAACGAGCTGTTATCAAGCACAACATTGTTTATAGAGAGCAAAGTGAGCTGTTATAAATAAATGCAGTGTTTACAGACAGAATAAAATGAGCTGCCATATAGCACTGCGGTGTTTATGAAGAGAAAAATGGGCTGTTATAAAGAAATGAAGCAAAGTGATGTGAAGTGACCATTTGTCATACGTGAACACACCACAGCACACAGTGTGAACAGTATGAAATTCTTCCTCTGTATTTAACCCATTCACCAAGTGAAGCAGGGAACACAGCACCCGGGGAGCAGTGTACCTCAGAGGTGCAACTAGCAGTCTTGGGATTCAAACCCACAACCTTCTGATCGCAGAGGCAACCCACTAACCACCAGCAGCCCTTAAATGCTTCCTTAAATGCAGTGTTTAAAGTGAGCAGTTAAAAGCACTGCAGTGTTTTAGGAGACTTAAATGAGCCGTTATAAAACCTTACCACAATCCCGGTGGAGGGGCTGAGGTCCAGCTCTATGATAAAGCGGTACCGCCGGGCCAGGAAGGTTACCCGTGTGGATGGCACCAACAGGTACGGCAGGGAGGTAGAAGGAGAATCCGGCTGCCATCCTTTAGGGAGGATACTGAGAATATCCAGTTCATTCTCCGATTTAAGCTACGAGCACAAAAAAAAAAAAAAACATGTCAATTAACAATATGATATTTGACAATCTTTTATGGTCTTGTGATAATTATGTCACAATATGTCCAGCATCTCAACTGTGAACAACTACATATGCCATAAAAAAGACCCACAACCTTCTGATTGCAGGGGCAACACCCTAACTACTAGGCAACCAGTTGCCCCAGCTTTATTTTATCAATAAAATCTATTTTGTCAATGCCTGTTTAAAAAAACATTGAACTCATAGATTTTTACAGAATCATCAAGGGTTTGCATATTGGACTATACTGTGTGTGTCATCTCAATACATAGCAAAAGCATTGTAATCTGGTATTTTGTGCATATCATGTAGATCTAATGAGTCTCTTAAACCCCATCCAAAACCCACCATTTCCATCACTACAGAGATAATTTGTCACTTTTTAGGCATTTTGGGTATTCAGTTAAAAATGACTTTTGTGACTTTTTCAGCAATATTGCTCAACGCTGTCACATACCAGCTCAGACTTCGGCGAGGGCCGAATGACCTGGTTTAGCCTGCTGAGAAACCAGAACAGACGCACATTTCGTGATATGTGGTAGTCTTCTTTCATCAGCAGGTACACCTGGTCTGCCTCCTCCACCTGCAGGGGAAATAAATCATAGCCCACATTTTATAAACAGGACATTTATCAAGACACACAAAAGTCTACACGTCCAGTGCTGTAGCCAAGCACCCATTACATTCATGCTGAACCCCATTAATATAAATCTTAATGATCACAAGGGCAACAACAGCAACATCAATGATTCTGTTTAAAATGACAACTGAACTTCAAGGCAAATTTTCAAAGCATCCAATCATTAGTTGAAAAAAGATCAACAATAACGAAAGAACAAACAAGCTATAGCACACATTTACTTCATAGAGAATGACTGTGCCTTAAATTACTCCTCTGCTGTCTCTCTGTGTTTATGATCAGAAGATTAAATTACACTGAAAACAACACCAGCATAAAGACAAGCACCTAGTGCAGGGCTACAGAAAGTGACTTCATGTCACTTATCTATAGCATTTATACCCCAGTTTTTGTATATATAACATAGTGTATTTCATATTGAGATATTTTTATGCGGGTATTTTTGTATGTATTTGGACATTATATTTTTTATATTGCTTTTGTCTCTGTGCAGTCATAACATAAGCAGTTTCCTCCTAAATCAATACAGTTTTCTGATTCTGATTTTTATGTTTTATGTTACTATAAGATCAAGCATTTCAGGGAGGGGCTGGTAAACAACACTTGCATGACAAGAATTTTGAACTTAATAACAGACTCTTCTGACCACTTACACAAAGATTTTGCTTTTGACACTGGTTGCTTTTTTCAGCTTAAGTACTTTAAACATTGCAAAAAGTATGGAAATTACTTTACAAATAAATAACATTACAATTCTTTTGCAATTATTAAAGCACTTAAGTTATAAACAGCACACCCTGATAAATAAGAGAGGTTACATTGTTGCAAAGGTGGGCACTGAATCAGACATTATTTATCAAATAAGCAAACTTATGCAAAAACAAACACATTAAAGGGCCTCTTTAGTAAACAAGTCAGAGCAGGAGACAGTATTTATTTACCTCATTCTCTGGTCTTTCTGCCATGCCGTGTTTACCATTACTGGCAGTTTCGTTGCTTGCACTTCAGCTTGACAACACAATGTGTAAAATAAGATTTTAATGTTTAGTTTGAATATTTCGCCCAGATGTCTTCTGTTAGCTTAGCATAAACAGTCCCACCACTCCGGAGCACCAAATACAGAACACAGACAGTACCAAAATAAAAGTCACTCCTGCACAACTACTAACAAACACAGAAAAACAACTCTTCCTAAAGCGAGTTCACTAAACTAAAAACAGAAAGATAACTATTCTTAAAGGGAATCCACTAAATTAAAACACAGAATACCTTAATTAAGATAATTCTTAGTGATATTCATTTACGTAATAAATGACGTAATACACGTTTAATATATTATACATTATGTTTCATATCTAACGTTAATACATGTTATACATACTGCATTGATGAAATAGTATTACATTTTATTAAACATATCCCTTATTTATTTATGTAATGCGAAATTCGGGTGTATTATTAAATAAGGCAGTATTTTAATGAATACTTAAAAAAATCTGTCAGAAAGGGTTCGATCTCTAGACTCAGTAGACTGAGGACTTTTATTAGTGTTGTGTGGGCTCTTCCGTCAGTGAGTTTGCTGTGCTGTGCTCCTTTCTATAAACATGCAGGTAAAAATCAACCGTTTTATTCAATTTTGATCATTTCTCTTGGCAGGATATTGTTTTATATGTGTTAGAAAGGTCAGTGTGTTGCTGTGGTATTGGTGTGACTGTAGCGTTTGAGTACAGTGACGGTGGTTTTGTGCAGTAGAGACTGAAACTGTACCTTATCTCACATTTGTTTACACATGTTCACCATTTTCGTCATACATAAACACTTTAATTCAAATAGTTAACCGGCCCGACATTTAGCCACCGGTTAGTAGTGTTGACGATTATACTACATAAGGAAAGTATGTACTGTCTTGTTATTAGACATAAAGCTCTACTAGGGCACAAGAATCGGGATAAATAAAGTTATTTCTTATATTATCTTATCGTATCTTAAACTGTTGTGCCCCAGCTCTCTATTGGGATGAACGTAGGACCCAAATAGTTGCCATTCGGTAACAGCTGGATTACAGAAAACATTGACCATTATCACTTGCTATTCATTTCGGTTTGATTCTGATAAACATACTGAAGGATAGCAGTACGTAATATAATGCAGTCTGTGCTGTTCATAATGTTTTGTGAGGACTTTACTCAGCCACTAAACTAATTCCCCTGTTTCCGTAGCTATGTTTCCCCAGTTTTTCTTGGTTGTCTGTTTGGCTTACAGTAGACTGTAATTGCTGAACAGAAAAAAAGCATTTTGCAGAATCTGTTGTCTTGTACATTACGACAGTGGCAACATCGTTAATGAGGTTTCCTCTGATCCAGTACTGTAATATTTAAAAAGTCTGCTTCGGAGGATTAGCATGTTTAAGAGTATTAGAAGACACAGAACCAGAAATTGCTCAATAAAGTGTCCTTTTGAGTCTAACAAAGTGAAACATGGCAGGGCAATAGAAGAAAACGCTGCATTCATAAATCACACTTGTGCTTTTTCAGCAAAGAGAAGAGAAGCAGTTGGACGCATCTGTTGAGTCTTTAATTTCTCGGGTTGCTCATCTGAAGAACTCTCTGCAGAGCTTCATCTATAAGCTTGAAAATGAATATGACAGATTGTCATGGTGAGTACCAGGTACATTAACTGTGTATATGGGGTGGTGCTGGCCTAGTGGGTAGGATGCTTGCATCTGGACCAAGAGGTCATAGGTTCAAATCCTACCTTCAGCACATCACCACTGGGTTCCTGAGCAAGACCCAGGGAGACTGTCGCCTGTAGTTATGGAATGGAAGTCGCTTTGGATAAAAGCGTCTGCTAAATGTAAAATGTTCATGTGTGAGATTAAATTGGTTTCTTTTCAGCTAAGGTGGGCCACATCACTTCAGGGGCCACATGTTATAACAGTGTGAATGTATTCCTCTTCCACTACACAGACACATACAGTAGCACACACATACAAATGTCTATTTATATTTTTTGTATTAGCTGTAACATGTACTTTCTTTTTTATCTTTTTGAGTTGTATAGCTTTTAATCTATTGTTTTGCCACTTTCTGCTGCTCCTACCTTTGTACTGTCCACTTTCTGCCATAGCAATGCAAATTTCTCACTTGTGGGACTAATAAAGGTTTATCTTATCTAATCTTATCTTATCTTATCTAAGACACATTCAGCTTAGCTTCATTTTCTCCCCATATCCCACTTTTCATGAGACAGTTCTTAATCAAAACTGTGCTTTAATGCACATGGTTTGGAGTGACACAGCAATAAATATTCTTATTCATATTGAATGTGTTGTGCAACACTGTGCTTTAGAACAAAAAGGCAACTGTTTGTTCTGTATGAGCTGATTTGCATGTTATTCACCATTTAGTAAATGGATTTCAACCTGATAGACTGGAGACTAATTTCACTATCTAGTGTGAACACCTGTGGCTAAAGTCTAACCAGGATACAATCTAGATACGATCCAGATACGAGTGACATGAAATATGGGTAGGAAGCACCAGGCTCTCGCCCTCCTAAAGTGAATATATCACGCAGCAGAAGGAGTCTTAGCCTGCAAGTAGGGTTTGGAATCATAGCAGTTTCATCTTCTAAGAAGGCAAATGCATACACTGTTTTAAAGTTGCCCTAAATCAGCATGTTATTTGTCATGTTGTGTAATTCTGTAGTGCAGCAGAACATCTCTCAGCATCATCAATTTGAAAGGATATGTTTTTTGCATACTTTTTGTTTTCATCCATCAGTGTTCTCACAGTATACAGCATTTTCTCCACAAACTCCCCCACTGCGATAAAGAAATCTTGATTGCTTGCGTGACCTCTGTTTCCTAGCATAAACATTAGCTTTCTGGCTTCCTTCTGCGTTAGCCAGCTGGGGGGGTGGGGACCTTTCAAACAGCCCAGCAGCTTCAACCTTTCAAATACATCATTAGGAGGGCTCTCTAGTCTTTAAAGCAAAAAATGTTCTTGTACAGACTTTTGCTGCACCATTTTGTAAGGCAAGCAGGCCTGTTTACCATGGATGTATTTGATTATATATGCATTTTTTTGGTTTGACCAAAAATTTGGTTTGAATTATTAGACCCCCTGCTGAATTTGTACATTTGCTGACTTACAAAAAAATGAACAGTCTCCAATTTATGAGGTAGTTTCATTTTTGTGTAAGGAGACAGAAGATCAACCAAAAATCAAGAAAAAAACATGTTACATAAAAGTTATGAACTGATTTGCATTTCACGGAGTGAAATAAGTATTTGATACCCAAGCTAAACACGACTTAGTGCTGGGTGGAGAAACCCTTGTTGGCAAGCACAGCAGTGACGTTTCTTGTAGTCGGTCACCAGG
>JBBIGA010000106.1:6179886-6190771 GCA_037576975.1 Alestes dentex | reverse complement strand
ACTGAGCATGCTACTAACAAAATAATTACCCTCTGGATAAATAAAGTTCTTTCTTATCTTATATGTTAAAGGCACAAGCTAAGCTTGACTTTTTGGGGGGTAAATGTGAGCTGCTGTAGATGATGAGGTAAGGGTGGCTCTGAGACAGCTGGGAGTTACTGTAAATAAGGGGGAAAAGTCTGTAAGGTACAGAAGCTACACCCTCACACTGGCATGAAAAACTCTCGAGGCTCTTTTAACCTCTAACAGCTAATTAGCACAACTGCACATTAATCGTCTCTGCATTGAATTTGCATTGAAATAAACTCTCCTCTCGAGTTTTCTCCTCAAATCCAACAACATCGCCATTATATCAACCGAAACCACCGGGCGTAGTGAGAGCATTCCTTATACATTATATGGAGAAATGTATCGTGAGATACCCCTTACTTCAGGTGAAGGTCGGTCTTAATGCTTCACCAGACCAAGACATTCTGGACAACACCATGCTCCCAACTTTGTGTACACAGTTTGGGGAACAACCTTTTCTCTTCCAGCATGACAGTGTCCCAGTGCACAAAGCAAGCTCCATAAAGACATGGCTGGATGAGTTCGGTGTGGAAGAACTGGACTGGTCCGCCCCGACCTCAACCCCATCCAGCACCTTTGGGATGAACTGGAATGGATTTCCCACAGAAACTCGAAAATCTTGTGGAAAGCCTTGCAAGAAGAGTGGAAGCTGCAAAGAGGGACCAACTCCATTTTAAAGTCTATGTATTTGAATGCAATGTCATTAAAGTACCTGTTGGTGTAATGGTCGGGTGTCCCAATACCTTTCTCCATATAGTGTGTAAATGGGTGTGAACGGTGCAATATAAGCACATAAAACTATTTTAACACGTTTATAATTTTGTGGTTTTAAATATCTATAATTTTGTGATTTTAAATATGTTTTTTAAGTGTTTAATGAAACGAAGATAATACTGAACACTAGAGGTCACCGTTGTTTCATCTCCAAATCAGTTTTCATACAATTTCTCACCGAAGAAGGCAAATCTGAGGAACAAAATTATCAAACAGAAAGTGGTCCTACTAAAGATTTTCTGGGAAAAAAAAATAATGCCAAGGATTAATTTCACTGTTACACATAATATGCTTACAACAACAACCACTGCATTGTGTCCAACATTCATACCAAAACAAAGAAAGAAAAGAAAAATGGAAATGAGGAAACAAGAAGGGGGGTGGGGGGGAGTAATATTCTCCATGGTAGAAAGGCAATGAAATGTATGTTCGGTTAAAAAAAAAAAAAAAAACCTGCATAGTTTATTTTTTTTCTTTGTTCTGCTGGGCGGGGGTAATTCATTTGTGCGATTTTGCGGGGGGCATTTCCCAGTGCCAGGCAGAGGGCTGATGCCACTGATGCCTTTTGGTTGGAGGCAGTTTGATTGGCCCTGCTTTTGGGACGGCGAAGGAACTCGTAGTGACAGGCACCTCCCGCCCTGAGTCTCCGTGGAGGCCCAGATGCGCCTCCTTCTGAACAATCATCTCAAGGAGACGCGACGCTCAGTGACTGACCCTGCACACGCCGCCTTTTTCTTAAGGAAGCACAACAAACACTTAAAACCTCACATCCAGAACAAAGTCGCAGTCCTGACTCTGCTGAACCGAGCCAAAAATAACTCAAGAAATGAAACACAGCAGTTCTACTCTGAGAGCAGGGCGCGCTCATTAACAAACACCGACCTGCTTGACCCGAACAGCACAGGTAAAACCAAAACGGTGTCATAAAATCTTGAAAATAACCTGACAACGTGGCATTTTCTTCTGTTTCTCTGTCATGTCTCATCCTTGTAATCTCATCATACTCTTAGACAGGTTAGGCCTCCAAAACAAGCTTTTTTTTTTTTTGGTGTTGTTGTTGTTGTTGTTTTTTTTTTTAATACTGTAGTCAGCGCTGAGTCTCATCCACTTTCCATTTCAGTCTTGTGTGTCGCGTACAAGACAAATTTTGGCTTTCATCCTGCACTTTTTACCGTCTGGCTGCTTCCATGCGAGCAGATTGTGCCCGTACCTTTGATCAACAACACAACAGCTCTAACCTGAAGCATTCTTCCAGTGTGTTTTACATCCCGTGTTTCAAAGAGATAAGTTGGCTTTTTAGTCTCGAGGCACTGCTTTCAAAGATGCTCACTTTGCATGTTGAAACGACTGGCGAGCGGACCGCGTCTGTCTCATCAGCACAAAGGGGCTTTAGGCGATTCGTGATGTGAAAAAAAAAGAAACCACAAAAAAATATATATATCATCTAACTTGCAACACCCACATTGCAGGATCTCTCAGTTTGTAAGTATTGGCAGCAAGGAAAAAATGAAATAAATATGGGTGGGGGGGGGCGGGTTGAGCAGACATGAAAAGCATCAGTGACACTCGCAGATGTGTGGAAATCTTCCTCAAATGGCAGAGAACACGTCGCTTTCATGAAAAAAGTTGGTCCTCGTCAGAGATCAGAAGAATTTCTTATGGGTCTGTGGGTGGCAGAGGCAGCGCGACACTCCGCAAAACTCCAGCTCCAGCAGGCCTCGGCGCAGATAGCAATCCTTAACGAATCCATTTATGACTTAAATCTACATCAACTTCCATCTCTTCCTCGACTGCAGCATAAATTTTCATTACAAAAAAGTCTTATTTGCATCCCTTTCAAACAGCATCAGGATGAGTTACACTTTTCTGCTTCAGTCCAACTGAACGCTCCCCCCCAACCCCCCCAACCCCCTCACCCCCCCACCCCCCCAAACTGATCCCAAATCATAACAAGTCAGGAATTACAAATGTCAGGATTTACTTTTCAATAGAAGTGTAAAGCTCAGCATTTAAAAGCAGCCCCCTCCAAAAAATCCACCTCCTGAAAGAACACAGGGCTGATGTAAGCCACTATAACGCCAATCACATGAGCCTCCACACACTGATAAAGCTGCTCACCGCCGCGAGAACAAAGACTCCGAAATCCAGCATTAACCCCCGCCCTCAGGCACGCACACACACACACACACACACACTCACACCGGCTTATTTTTATGGATGTGGGGTCACACATATTTACTTGTGTGCCATATATATACCTAGCAAAAGTTTGAACAACCCCATTCAAACGATGTTTTGTTGATTTTTCCAGGTGAAAATAAACAAACACGCCTCCAACAAACTAAAGTATGGCATTTTCAGCCAGTTTTAGTGCACAGTTTCTATTTATTTCAATGTACATACTGAAAGAATATGAAATATTACACTATAATTAAACGTAAAAATAACAGTGTCATATATAGTACTGTAGTAGTATAAAGTAATATGTATGAAATATAGGGACATAACTTTTGCGCACGTGGTGTTTTATGTTCTACATGTTGCTAAAGTCACATTTTATCCCCGTGTAGTGATGTCACAGTTCAGACAACTCAGACATCTGTTTTTGCAGAAAAGCCAATATTGTGTGGAAAAAAAAACCCCCAAAAGCAAATTCTGTCAAAATAATTTTGATTGTCATTTTCTGTGTTTTCTCAAACACGATGCATGATTTGATGAAGGCCTGATTTTAATGTTTATTTTTTTAACTTTTTAAAGAAGGCCAAGCGCTAGTTAGCAGGCCATGCTGATAGCATCCACATTGTTAACACTTTTTTTTTTTTTTTTTGAAAAGATGAAGAATATAGTTCATCAGGTTATCATTCAAAGAAATCTAAATGTGCTAATAAAGAGAGCTAAATGTGTGCGTGTGTAGAGCAGGGGCTGGTGCATGTGTGTCCATCATCACCGGACACATCTTACACCAGAAGGTAAAAGGTTTTGAAGTAGAGCACAAACACTCAGATATTTGAACAATCTCAGTCGCTTGTGTTTAACATGAACAAAGTTTGTAGATGAACTGAAAGATCCGATCAGTTACCGACATTCTAACCGTTCCAAAACCTGAAAGTAAATGGATGAATTGAGTGATTAGAGATGTCTAGCAGGCTAAATGACGTGGTCGAGATAATAACACCATATTTTTATTTATTATAACTTTTAAATCATATATGCATGACTAGTAATTGGGTTTTTATGGGTCAGGGTCACTAGGCACTATGAAACCAAACCCCTTAATTTTACCTCTTCAAATTACCTTCATTTTGACCATTTTCAAATTTGCCCCTTAAATAATAGAACCTTCTGAATTAACATCTTAAATTTAAGATTCAGGGGCCTTCAGTCACGCCTTAAATCTAATATTTTAAGGTAAAATTAAGAGGTCGGTTTCACAAATTAATGGCCGCTTAATTCAAATTAAGGGGTTTGGTGTATTTTCAGGGGTAAAGTCAGGGAGGGTTAAGCACATTTTAAGTACATTGTGTTTCGTAGTGAGGTGCTGAAAATGTTTTAATAACAGAGGTCCACCCAAACATTTGTTGTACAGCGTGTACTTTTTACCTCCAAAGGCCACAGATGAGCACTTACTTTCTACTTTAGTAAAGCTCACATGTTCCTCTTGCCTATGATTTGTGACATCCTTTGCAGAAAGATGTGAGTGGAACTCGACACCGCAGTTCGAATGCAACTCTGCAAAGCTTCCGGCTTCCAATTCATTTTCAAAACAAGCCTCCTCGGCGGCAAAGAGTGAAAAATGGACTACAGGGGGGCTCTAAATGGTGGCCATCAATAAACACAGGCCCCTTTGCTTTGCATTCGTCTTTCTCACACTTAATTTGTTTCGCAGGCGCGGGTCCCGCGGCAGCTGACCTTTCAGAGAGAGGCTCCTGAAGCAGCAGATAGAGCGCAGGCGCTTTATTCTGAGGGGTCATTTATTTATGAAGCGCAGGCGGTTAAAGGAGTGGGAAGGGAGAGAGTGGGGAAATGTCAGAGCACATTTAACCACAAGGGCATTTCATCTATACACAACACACACACGCACACACACATACACCCATGAACACACACATGAACACACTGATTTCCTGCAGGACAGCCACTTTACACACTGTTCCATCTACCAAACATCTAGCTGAATTAAAAATCACCTACTGCAGACTCCACTCAGCAGCAAGTAAATCAACTTCTAGCCTAAACGCTGAAAAATAATACAAATAATAAATTGTGATGATATTTAATGCAGTCACTTTGGGAGGGGAAATACAATTCTTGTCCTGTTCATTGAGGGTCTCTTGACATGTCCATATTCGGCCTGTCACATATTTACATTTTAACCTTGAATCCAGCTCACAAATCTTTTTTATTTTTCATTTTGTGGCTGCTTGCTTAATATAACATGGCTGTTTTATCGATTTTCGACATGAAAATAAGATACAGGGGGTGCAGACTGGCGAAGTATGCCCTTATAGTCAGCAGATTGCAAATCTGATCCCAAGTGATGCCACAGCCATCCAGGTACTGGGAGTATAAGAGAGCCTAATTTACCTCCCACTCCATGGGGTGGCAAGATGTCCCTCCTTCTCTCCTCCCTGTCACTGATCACCCAGCACAATGGTCTCCAGCACAGGCATCTGTTAGCTGCACCATCAACAGATGATGCCGTCACTACCAGCCTTTAACAGGCCCTCACCCATCTGGACAAAAAGCACACTTATGTGAGGATGCTGTTCATAGACTTCAGTTTAGCAGTTAACACCATTACTCCTCAGCATCTGACAGGAAAGCTGCTATTGCTTGTCTCCCCCCCTCCCCCCCTCTGCAACTGCTGGATCCAGGACAGCCTGACTAGGAGACCTCAGTCAATCAGGATCAGGAGCAACATCTCCAGCACCGCCGCGCTGACCACAGGGGCCCCCAGGGCTGTGCGGTCAGACCTTTGCTGTTCACACGGCTGAATTATGACTGTGCATTAATGCACAGCTCAAACCACATCATCAGGCTTGCTGATGACACGACCGTGGTGAGTTTTATCAGTGAGAACGATGAGGTGGTGGACAGAGATGAGATGCATTGGCTAATAAACTGTTGGAGAACCAACAACCTGTCTCCGAATGAGGAAAACTTTAGGAGAGTACACCGTGATCACTCCGTGGAGATCGTCCAGGTCACCAAGTTCCTGGGTGTTCACATCACGGAGAACCTCACATGGACCCTCAACAACTCAACATCACCAAGAGATCCCAGTGGTGTCTCTACTTCCTGCGGAGACTGAAGAGGGTGCATCCCCCACCCCAAATCTTCACCACATATTAAAGAGTGACTATAGATAGTAGGCTGTGTAATTGTATCACAGCTTAGTACAGGAATTGCTCCATTTCGGATCACAAGATCCTACAAACAATAGACAGGATAGCTGAAATATCGTCAGGGTCTCTCTGTTTACATTTACATTTACGGCATTCAGCTGATGCTCTTATCCAGAGCGGCGTACATCAGTGCTCAAGTAGTCCACATCGGTTTCTTACACCAGTAAAGCTAAACTTAAATCAACATCCGCTATTCAACCAAGTTACTGCACGCTAGGTACACCTAAACAACACCTGTCAAAGAGAACTCAGAAGTTAAGACAAAAATAAGAAAGAGATGGGGAGAAGTTTTATTTTTTGTTGTTTTTTTGAGAAATAAATAAGCAGAAACGAGAGGCATGGTTAGACACCAACGTGCTCCTTGAAGAGGGTCTTCAGGCGACGCTTGAAAACAGTGAGGGACTCCACAGACCTGATCAGAAGAGGGAGTTTGTTCTACCACTGGGGGGCCAAGACTGAGAAGAGTCTTCATGCATGTCTTCCTCTTCTTTTGAGCAATGGAGGCTCAAGACGAGCCATGCTTGAAGCCCTGAGAGGATGAGAAGTGACATGTTTTGATTAATGCTGATATGTAAATCCATTCTTGGCCTTGAAAGCAAGTGTTAATGACTTGAGCTTAAAGCGAGCAGCTGCAGGGAGCCAGTGAAGCTTCCTTAGTAAAAGTGTGGTGTGTGTAAACTTTGGAAAGTTGAAGACTAACCTCACAGCTGCATTCTGAATCAGCTGAAGTGGTTTTGTTACCTTCAGTGGAAGTCCAGCCAGTAGAGTTGCAGTAGTCCAGTTTGAATATGACCAGAGACTGGGCAAGTATCTGCATAGCTTTCGTGGTGAGAAAGGGTCGGATTCTTCTGATGTTGTAGAGAAGGTATCTGCATGTTCTGGAGATCTGGTCAACCTGCGGCGAGAAAGACAATCTCTTCATCTAGCATAACACCAAGATTTCTTGCCTTCTTTGAGTTCCAAACAGAAATGATGAGGTCGTGGCTTGGTGAAGGACTCCCTTTGATGAAGAGGAGCTAGGTCTTGCTGGGATTCAGCTTGAGGTGGTGGGTCACCATCCAAGAGGAGATGTCGGCCAGACAGTCTGAGATGCGGGTAGAGGCCTGGTTGTCACTGGAGAGGAAAGAGAGAATAAGTTGCGTATCATCTGCATAAAAGTGGTAGAAAAAACCATGTGAGGCTATAACATCCCCAGAGAACTAGTATATAGAGAAAAGAGAAGCGGTCCAAGGACTGAGCCCTGTGGAACACCAGTGGATAATCTTCGTGGAGCAGACTGGGTGCCTTGCCATGCTACCTGGTACCTCAGGTGCATCCATGAAGACACCATCACTGTGGATGAGCCCAAACACGCCCCTCACACTCCCTGATCTCCCTCCTCCCATCTGGCAAAAGGTTTCCTAGCATACGGGCCTTCACTGCCAGAATGAGAAATAGTTTCTTCACTCAGGTCTTCAGACTCCTCAATTAAAACTGTACCCACACACACACACACACACACACACACACACACACACACACAATCGCACCCTTGAACTGAATTTCTTCCTTCTCCTAACACAATGCATATGCACACTGAACTTTTCTGCCAAAAAAAAAAACATGCACCCTAACTTTTATTATATAACATACACTGTGCTGCTGCTATTGTTAGCACAATTATTTGTTCATTGCTGTCTATCTCTTTTTTTTGCTGTTTTGCATGCGTAATGACTCCACTGCCAGAATACAGAATCTGTCACAATACTGGATTAATTTCAGCTAGTAGGGTAGCTGCTTCAGTTAACTACACAAAATGTTGTCTTGTCCTGTTGTATTGTTGCTCTTGTGTTTTTCTTGCGCTCTCTCAGGCTCTTTTTGCACTCTGTGTGTTTTGTCTGCACTTATGTACTCACCATGGTCCCGGATTGTTTCATTTCACTATGTACTGAAGTAACATCAGACCTACTTGACTTGACTTGAGCCGTCTGATGAAGCTGCATTAGCAGCAAAGCAAAAAGATGCAGCGGGGCTTCAGAGGACCAAGACCATGACTCATGTAGTAGCATTATGTGATTAGGGGAGTCCTAGTAAGTGGAGTTGGACGAAACCAATTTGGGGTGAACAGATGAATAGGTTTTTTTGTTAATACCCTTTACAGGGAAAAAAAAAAACCTAAATATGGTACGCACCATTTCTATTCGCAGCATTCAAACTATTGAAAGCACATTTATTCTCATTTAGAAAATCAACAAAATACATCATTTTTACATGTGCCTAACCTTTACATGTACCTGTAGCTTTGTAGGATAAGGGGAAAGCATGCTTGATTTTCCATGGAAGATAATTTAAAGAGATTTTGGACTATTTTGTTGATCCTTTAGGCATTACAATTTTCACACAAGTGTATATTATGTCTTTTAAAATAATCTTGTCAGCTTGGAAAATGGCCACCAGGTCATTTGAGTTTGAGACTTCGTGTGTAAACAGTTCCTTCGTTCACATTTGTGTGTTCATTGAATTAAAAAAAATTGTTGAATCAGAACAAAACAGTTGAACTGAACCGAACCTTTGAGGAATTTTAGAATACACGGTGCAAATAAATATTTCCTAATAAAATAAACCTGCAGAAATGAGGAAAGTAAGGAGTTATATTCCCAAGTCTGAATGACTTTGGTATGCAGTACATCATACCTAAATCTCTCTGTGTACACTACATAAGCAAAAGTGTGTGGACGGCACTTCTAATTAGTGTGTTTGACTACTCCAGCTCCCTGTACTGTTTAAAAGTACATAAAAGCAAGCACGGGGCCATGCAGCCTCTGTACACAAACACAGGCAGTAGAGTGGCTCAAAGTGAAAAACGCCTTTCAACATAACAGTACTTATACAGTGAAGCGGAAATGAAACAGCAGCTCAGTTGTGAAGTATCAGGCCACTAAAGCTCACAGAATGAGACTGAAGGCTGAAGCATGTAGCACATAAAAATTGTCCATCCTCAGTTACAACTCTCACTCCCGAATCGTGCTTCTGGAAGCAACATCAGCACAAGAACTGTTTGTTGGACCTTCATGGATTCAGTTTCCATGGTTGAGTAGCTGCACACAAGCCTAAGATCTTTATCCACAATGCCGAGTGTCAGTTGGGCTGGTGTAAAGCATGCTGCCACTGGACTCTGGAGTGTTCTCTGCAGTGATGAATCAATGCTTCACAATGTGCCAGCTTGATGGACACATCTGGGTTTGGTGGAGGTTTATGTTATGTTATGACATAACATTACAAAAAATAGTCTGTCAGGTTTATTGTGGAAGAACTTCCGTGGCTGCATGGATTCCTGATCTCAACCCCCTCCAACGACTTTGGGATGTGAAAGTGAACATCCACTGTCAGGGCTGGATTTGCAAATGATTAGGTCCCAGAGTAGTAATGGATTCAGAATGTAAACAAACAAGCAAACAAACAAATAAATAAATCAAATCACAGAGACACCGCTGTGTGAACTTGCTACTTATGTATTAACGAGACCCTTAAGGCTCTTATATATTCCTCTCAGGCATGAGTTAAAAAACAATGTCAAAAGCCAGTCTTACCAGCTGTTTAAAAGGATAAGCAGTAGTGGTGTACATGAATGATGAGCAGAGTTACTGTCGAAGTGCTTTGTCAAACAGCTGAAAGTGAAAGTGTATGCAGGTGACACAGCGTGCTAACGTTATTTTCCATATTTTATTTATAAACTATAATCTCATGAATTTTCCTCATATGTCGTTATAGATCATAACACAAATGTAATTCATATGTAAACGTTTGCTGGAAAAGCGCTAGATTGAAAGTGGGAGGTGATCTGGCTCGTTTCACCCAGTTATCCCTCAATCTGTATGTACATCCTCAGTCATTTTCCATGTTTCTTCATTACTTCATGACACACTGCTACACACTACACTACACTACACAGTGTAGCTTCAACGTTAACCTGACCAATGCTTTCTCTTTTTTTAGCATGTCTTGAACACCAATGGTGATGTTTTAATGCTTGTTTTTGCTAAATGAAATGATTAACTATCTAACTCTTCTAAGGAATGTAAAAAAAACATGATTAATCCATACCTGTGAGTCTAATCTTCATACAAACAGGGAGATGGGTGATAAAAAACATGTAGAGTTTGGGGAAAATTAATTAATCAATAAATAAGAATAATAACTGGGCCACCACTCCCACCCTTCCTCCAACTGTGAGACCTGTATTCAGGTTAATTTTGAAGCTTCATTGCTGTCTAACATCACCCTCTGAGGAATACCGAACAATCGAAATGACGGCGTGGTCAACAAATGGTTTCTGTTTTTCTACACGAAAGAGGTTTTGGGGAGCAGGACTCAAGCATTTTGGCTGCTTAGAGCTGCTTTGTTGGCAAGTTAAGCAACTCATAGTCACGAATGCCACTGTGACTGGAGCTGTGTAGAGCATTTTTAAAATTCTGCGTCGAGAAAACATTTATCCGTATAAAAATGCTGAATCATCTACAAATTACAGTTTTGTGCATAAGATCCATATTGAACATTAAAACCACCTCCCTTATGTTGTGTAAGTCCCCCTTTGCATGGCCAACGCAGCTTTGATCCATCGAGGTATGGACTCCAACAGACCTCTGAAGGTGTGCAGT
>JBBIGA010000106.1:6154652-6175356 GCA_037576975.1 Alestes dentex | reverse complement strand
TGCCTTTCTGTGACTCTTCCAGTCTCTGTATCTCTGTTGCAACCTGCTGGTGACACTCTAAGCTCAGTGGCCACTTCCATCTGAGAACATCCTGTTTGAAGCCTTGCAATGGCGAGGAACTGTTGATCAATTGTTAGGTGTTGTCTTGGGCTCATGATGTCAAAATGTGAACAGCATGATGAGGAGGATAGTTTAAATACTAATTCTGATTGAACCGGGAAATGTATTGGTCGATTCATGGATCAAACACCTGGTGTGAATTTTGCGGTTAAGCTCCTTGTCAGAGAACAGCAAGTTGCGTAAAAAGGACTGAAACATTGAAAAGTTGGACATGTGCATTCAAACATTTAGGGAAGGTCACATTACGTTCACCTGTAAAGGTTATAGTGCATTTTAGGTTCATCCTGACATTTCACCCGAAAGCCAAATATCCCTAACTTTTTGCGAGTCGTGTATATTCCAGCATGAGGAAAACAGTGTTACGGTCTGACCTGACCTCCCAAACACCAGCTGTGAAATAGCCTTGTAGCCATGTTTAAACGGTGTGAAACTGTGGTCCAGTGTGCTAGCTCCACTAGTTGGACGTATGACATGTTGGTAACGGTTTGGCACAGCCAGTCAGAGGCACAGTCCCCCAACACGATGAGCGCTGCATCTTAGTGTTTGTTTTGATTTACAACAAGTAAATTGTGTAATTCAAACAGAGCCATACCTTTGTCTGCATGAGATGTGATGTAGACTGCCATGACATGTTCCAGTCCCTCACATATCGATGGAAAGTCACTCTTGGTCTGAGATCATCCAACTTGTTGTCCAGAGACATTCATGAGTAGAATGCTGGGCAGTGGAGGGCGATGGGCTTGCTTTTTCAGTCTGTTCCACAGTCCCTGCGCAGGTTGCACAGTGTTTCTTTGTTCATCACTGTTGTGGCTTCATCCTTTGTTCTCATCCGCACCATGGAGAATCTCAGCTGGCCACGACGGATCGGTTTAAAAAGTTCAAAAACTAAGCGTGGAACTTGATTCCCAATGTCCCGAATTGCTGCACTGTCATACTAAACTCGCTGATATGTGGACATGAAAGATGGTAAAAAGCAAACACACAGTGTACACAGAGCAATCAAGAAGGTATCTAAACACAGCCTTGCTACACTGGAACAAGATATACAGGTGAACAGATTACACAGGAACAGGAACAGAATCCACAGCTGAACAGAATAACAAAGGAGTAGACCTTAGGCAGAGACTAAGACCAAAATAAAGAACAAACACATGGAAGATGGACACATGGAAAAAGTAAGCAAAGACATACATAGTCAAGAAACAGGGACACGGCAGGGGGACATGTTACACATATAGAATTGACCTGGAGTGTGTCTATGGGATTTTGTGCCTATTCAGACAAACGAGCATCTGTGAGGTCAGGCACTGATGTTGGACAAGAAGGCTTGGCTCTCAACTGATGTCTCAGTTCTTCCCGAGGGTGTTCAGCTGGGTAGAGGTCAGGGCACTGACCTCACTCATGATGGAACAGAAACAGGCCTTTCCTAGGTTGCCACAATGTTGGAAGAATATGGAAGCAGAATTGTATTTACAAGGTAGAACTAAGGGGCCTTACTCAAAAAATGTAGAAAAAAAATGAAAAAGGAGTATGAAAAAAATATCGGGGTCCTTTCCTTTTAAGGGAAATCCAATCCAACCCATGTATTTGTCCACTAAAACTCACCAAATCTTTTTAGAACTTCTCATCATCTTGTCATGGTGCCTGATTCACGAAGACTTGTGAATAGATAATGAAATGAAAGAAGCTGCCGTGACAGATTACGACTGAAATGAAACAATACAATGAAGAACAAGAAACAGTCCAAGACCGAAATCTAATATTGCAGCAAAGAACAAGAATGGGTCGATGATAGAATACCAGTGTTTGCCTCTTCATATTTAAATCAAACCACTCTGGATACCAATTGTGAATCAAGAAACTCAGGAAGCAGCTGGCAGCAGAGACCTTCTCTGAGTCAGACGGCTCCTGCAATAACGCTGTTCCTCAGTTTCTAGACTAAAAGGCAGTATGACTTTTAAATCATACAAATCAAGAAAGACTGCTTTTTTTAAAAATTCATTTCAATTTCAATCACAGAGTTCAAAGTGCTCTTAAGCAAACACTTAAATAATCTATAGAACACAGTGATGTTGACATTAATCTGTCAGATTTATGTGTGACATAGGCCAAAAAGTGCACGTTTGTTTTTAGAACATATTCTGCTTTTAGGACTTAAGAAAAAACAGAACAAACAGATTTTATATGAGATGCGTTCGGTGAGGAAAGCCCCTGAGAAAACAGCCTCAGCAAAGAGTTTGTGCTTTAAAAAACATCTAACAGTAAATGATGTTTGTGTGTGTGTGTGTGTGTGTGTGTGTGTGTGTGTGTGTGTGTGTGTGTGTGTGTGTGTGCATGCAATAAACTCCCACCTGGCTTGAAGCAGACTAGTTAATAAGGTAAGCTGAAAAAAAAAATGACTTTGGGAGACAAAAGAGAGCAAATATTAGTATCTTCAGCACATTCTGGAGCTCCCACAATAAGATGGCTAACAAATTTGGGCCATCGAGCTTCATACTGCTCATAGTGCTTCATAGTGCTCATGCTGAACCCGGGTTCATGCTGAACTTATACATTGTTATTCCTGTTCCACCGACTGGAAAAACCGATGACGTTTGGATGTAATACCTCATACTAGTGCTTTGTGTCACATGTTTTAGAAAAGATGCCTGTAAAGCTATAAGATCCTAAACTTAAAGGAAAAGGCTGGTGCAAACCCACATTCACACAATATCCTGTTTAACCCAAATGTAGCCAAAACCGATTGGCCTGGAGTTTGCTTCTCTAGTCATCACACTCTTTCTTCAAACCCTGTTGAGTTGTTTAGTAAAATCAAATAGACTTGCACATGTAGTTTCTGACAAGGTATGACATACCATTACACAGACATGGAAAAAAATAAGAGATAATCATTTTTTCTGGTTATTGCTTTTGTATTTTGTGGGAGTGTGTCTATGTAAAATGTGCATGTTTTATACACCATTGTTTTATACACTATTGACCACACTTAAATTCCAAAATTCCAAACAAAAAAATGTTTGGAGAAATAATACATATAAATAATGTTTTATACCTTGGAAATATTAAAGTACACAACACTCTTACATTATTCTACAACTACAACAATTAAAACAATGATGTTACGTGCCAAGTGTGTATATGTTTGACTCTGTTTCATCCCATCAGAAACTGAATCAGGAGTGAAGCGGCTGGAATACAGCACAAAGCTGCTCTACACACACTACTGCACTCACAACACATATGGAGGCGTTTATTTTTTACACAGCTCACACTGCAATAGTTCATAAAAGAATAGCAAACTCTGCATTTTACACACACACACACACACACACACACACACACACACACACACACAAACACACACACACACTGCTGCAAATTGTCCAAATAGTGAACAGAAAAAAGGAAAAAGTGGACTCTTATTTTTTTTGTCTATAAAGGGCAGTGAATAAGTGCTACTACTACTTTTTGTTGTGCTTTCAGTTTTGTTGTGAAGAATAGCCTGACATACAGTCTTGGCTGATGGACTACATTTGGGGAAAAGAGTTGATTTAAGATTTTTGTTTTTTGTTACCTCAGAATAAAAGTGTGTGAAAACACATGGGACACTTGAGTGACACTCACTACGTCTGACTTTGCAGAAATTGTGCTTTAAACATTTAAGAGAAGATTGCGGTTCCACTTTTGGTGACAAGGCATTGCTTTCTGGAATACATCAGTACCAAACATGCATTCACAACCAGTCTTGGAGCACTTTCTCAAAAATCCATTTCAAGCCATGACTTTCACAGTGTTATGGGGTATGGCTGTTTGTTTGCTGGAAAAAGTGATTTCACTACAGGCGCAAATAATCTATACAGAGGATATGTTACATAATGTGCAATGTATTTACAAGTAGCAAATATCACTTTTAGTATTAAGTCAGTAACAACATTTATAATGTAGTACATTATATTACTTGCTATAGGTAAGTGTAATCACATCACTGCTGAAAAAGGACCATTAGAACCTTTTGGATTAAAACCTCATGGTCTTGCTTGATAGTGGGAATTGGCTTAAAGGCTACCATTAAAGACAACCAGTTAGAAAACCACCACATGCATCTATCGGTTGCAGGCCATCTGTTAAACAATTTGGATCATTTGCATTGTGATATCAACTCACCAGGAAAACATAAAGCACCATTACCAATAATGGCTTGATATTGATTTTCTCAGGCTTGACTTGTTCTCTCTTCTCTAACTCTGATGGATTGTCTGCGATTGGCTGGATGAAAATTCAGTCAATGTAACTTGACCAATATTACTTACTGCAGCCTGAAGGAAGGTGGAACTGGACAGTGTGAGCTAAAACGATTTATCCCCAATGTAAAGGGGCATTTGGCAGACGCCCTGATCCAGAGCAACGTACAATCATTAGTCACAGGGACAGTCCCCCTGAAGCAACTGAGGGTTAAGTGTCTTGCTCAAGGACACTATGGTAGAAAGTAGGGGGTTTGAACCTGCAGTTTTATGGTCACTGAGTTCACAGGCAGGTGCTTTACCCACTAGGTTACTACCACCCAAGTGGATGCCAGCCATCCTTGAACATTATTACCTGTTACACATATAAAACCCAACAGGATCTAATTTTTATGGTTTCTGTTTTTTTTTCTTTTCAGTAGGGACTTCTGTAACACATTACTTGGTACCATGTTACCCCCAACACACACACACACACACGCACACGCACATGCACACACATACACACACACACACACACACACACACACACGCACACACACACTCACTTACTCATCACTTACTTTGCTCTACTAAAACTGAGTTTTTCAGTGTAAACAGAGATTCATAGCGCTGCTGGCTGTATGTAAGATTTATACAGATCCAGGCCAAACCCGCTCCATCCATGAGCATTTGTTATAAACAGCATTAGCTTTTTGGGGTGAAGGCTGTTGAGACAGAATGTCTGCCTCTGCCTTTCTCTCATTATTCACTATCTTAGTCACCCATTTGATAGCAAACTTCTCCTCACCTAGAACTCTGTGTCTGTCATCTATGTTTAATGGTCTGTATATGCGGAGCTGCTTTAATTTGTGCACGGTCCATAGATGAAGCGTGCTGACAGCAGGCTGCACTTTCTCTGTAGTGTCAACAGGGAGAGCGAGAGAGGACACAGACTCCTTTTGACGGCAAGTCCATGATGCATTTCCATCCACAAACAGTGCAGTAAGCTCCAGGGAGTTATGTAAAGCGAACAGAATAATTCCTTTTAATTTCCATTAATGTTTATTCTCGACGGATTTGAGCGGTATGCTTTGCATGCAGCATTGCCAAATATTGTAGTGTTCAAAATGCATGAAGGAAAGGACTCAATTTTCCCTCTCCTCTGGCATGAGTTGGTTGTGACAGGTGCATGGCCAAGCCCATTCGCAGCCAGACTGGAAGTGTAGAGGTCAGAATGAACGCTTTGTGCTGACCTTTTGTGTAGAGTGAAATTTGCTATTAACTTGTAGTACACTGAAATGGAAAAAAAATGTGTTTACATTGTTAAACCATTTCTTATTGTCTTGCAATGCAGGCAATACACTGATTGTTCTATAAAAGCCACCAATGTCTTGTTTGCACCTTTCAGTGATAATACCCAAAAGAAACGCAATAGAACACCTCAGAGCAAATCTTCAACGTGGAATTATAATTTTAAGTGGACACCAACTGCACTGTACTGAATCTTGTATTCACTACTACAATTATAATGAGCACTTAGTCTTTTAAATGTACTCTAACAATGTTAAGTAATGTTTGTGTCCAGCTAAACTGAAGTCGATACTGCAAGTGCAGTAATTTTACAACAAGAAGGTTGTGAGTTCGATTCCTCCCCAAGGTTTTTTTCTGTATTGGGCCTGTGTGGGTTTCTGCCTGGTACTCTGGTTTCCCCCCACATTCCAAACAAATTAAAATTAGGTGACTTGTAGAAGTTAAATTGCCCCTAGGTGTATGTGTGTGCATGAATGTGTTTGTATGTCTGCCCTGTCATGGAATGGCGACCTGTCTAGCATGTTTCTTCACCTTTTGCTATGACCACAGGTATAACGTATGGATGAATAATATGCCTGACAATATCTTATTTATCTGAGGGATTAAGGAGGAACAGACCAAAAAATAGTTGTTTAAAAAAAATGTGAGTACAATGATTTTTATTTGATGCATCACATACTGCACTGCACAAAATCCTATTAAACAGCTCAAGTGAAGTGTCAATACAGAAATGACAGTCTATGGCTAAAATCCAATGTTTTTTATGTGTATAGGAAACAATGCCAATATATAAACATTTATAAATTGTAGTAACTGTAATGACGTCTACCTGAATAAGCATTGTGAACAAATAACTCCTAAACACATTTACTTCTATAGGGCTACAAATGCAGTAAAACTGAGGTATTAGCGCATTTTAGAAGAGCAGCTCAGTGTTACCTAAACACTCTACTCTTCTGTGCATAATGGGAAGTCATTTTTCTGAACTGTTATAATTTTTGATCTGTTCATTCCTGTTAACAGTTGGTGCAGAGCAGGCCAACTCAGCATCCAGATCATTCTCAAGGATAGAGTAAATCAATATACAAGACTACACATAAAAAGAGAGCTTATCCTGCAAAAAACAAGCAAAACCTCCTGGCAGACTTTCTTTATCTGGTCTACATTTTACATTCTCTGGAACTTCACTATGTACTGCCCTCAAAAAAGCTGGATGAGCAGGCGATGATATTCACTGGTAGTATTTAGAGTATCAGACTTAAATGTTAATGCTATCATCTCAGTTGTTGATAACATATAGCAAAATGAACAAAGGTGATGGGACATCATATGTTGTGTTTCATCTTTCTGTTATTAGCAGGGAATCAGCTCCTTTAAGTTCGGTAATTTTCAGTATAATGTGGCAGAAACTGGCTCATCTGCCCAGTTCCACCATGTGAGTGAGTTACACGTGTGATTTACTGGAACATGTTCCAGGGTCGATGAGTTTTGGCTCAGTCCAACCATCGCTGTGGCTCTCGGCTCATAAACCATTTTTCAGCTCTTTGGGCTCAGTGAGTCTGATTTGGCTAAATGTCTCATTAGGAGGGGGTCCCTAGTGGTTGCATGCACACAGCACAAACACATACCAGGGAACGCAGTACGGCATTTATTTAATTTTTTTCCAGTATTCAGTTAACAAAGTACAAATGTATTCTGTAATTGTTCAGTACTCAGCTAACAAAATACAAATTTTTCATCACAGGTTGGATTAAAATCACCAACTCGAACGTTCGTCTTTTAGAACTAAGGAACCCAGTGAAGACAGTCATGAGATCAAGAGGTCACGACCCTGTGCTTTCACTGCTGCTTTGCACAATGGCGAGCAGACCTGTCATGTTATTTGACAGACTGTTTGCAGCATTGTAATCTTTTTTGTAATTTGTAGATGCTGCTCAGAGCTTTCTGCCATAGAGAGGTGGCCCAGAAAAGTTTTTTTTTTTTTCCTTGTTTCAGAACATTGAAAACATTAATGCCAGAACTAAAACTCCATGCAAGCATTTGCCTGTAACATATGCAAACAAAAGACTGCTTTCATTACACAGAATAAGTACATAGTACCATACCTACCCACTTTATTACCTCCACTTTCCTGTATTTACAGAGAAAAAATGATTGAACTGTACAGTCTTTTAGTTTACACACCAGCTTTTAAACCAGTTCGGTAAAACTGCACTATGAATAGTACATTCATGGACCTAAAATAAACTATAATAATAATAATAATAATAATAATAATAATAATAATAATAATAATAATAATAATAATAATAATAATAATAATAATCATGTGAGACCCTACATATTTTAAAAATAAAGATAAGTTATAATGTAATGAGTGGATTTCACTGTGCTGCACTGGCTCTCTTAAAATAACATGTTTTTCAAAGAGCACCAACACTTATCTTTGGCCAAAAAAGTCTAAGAATAAATAGGTATGTACATAAAAATAATGCAGCAAGAATGAAAAAATAGATGTTTAAACTTCATCAAAATTAATTAGGTATTTATACAACGAGAATTGAAATGGCCTACTTTATTCATATCTGTGTGTGTGTGTGTGTCTGTGTGTGTGTGTATGTGTGTAGATATGCACTAAATAAAGATATTAAATAACCTAAAATGAACTGACTCAGAGGTCACTACATATGTAGTAAAGGTCTGATCTGAAATACTGAAATAGACCCTACATTCTGAGATGGAATCTTGGTACGCTAACACAATGTTGTATTTATAAGAGCAGGTGAGTGATGATGTCACTTCACACCTGGCAGTTCACACCTGTAATCTGTAGATCGGGAGGGAGTTTACACACTGCAGTATGGATTCTAGAGGAGTCCGGGTGGCAAAAGCCACAGGAAAACACAAACACACAAATACACCAATGAACATCCCATGCCACTACACTGCTAGATCAGGCGTACTACTGGCTCAGGAACACTCTCCTCATTCCTTTTTTGCTAATAACAAAATCAAGCACAAGAGGTCCAAAATTTGTACCATGTGACGCCCTTCAGCCATCCAAAAAAAAAAAAAAAAAAAAAAACCCCAAACAGAAAAAAAAAAAAAAAACCAAACAAAAGTTTCTGATGTAAAACATCTTAGCACCAAATAATAAACTTTGGAAACGGGTGCAAAAATGTGCACGTGGTCACGTTAACTTTTCGCGTTTGTGGAACTGAGAAATTTCGTAATGTACATTTCAGATGCTCGCACTTATTAGATAAGTGATTTTGGTTAGCAGCAGCTTTTGGCTCTTCAGTTGTTCTCGTCATTCGTTGCGTCTTCCTGTCTCCTTCTCTCTCTCTCTCTCTCTCTCTTTTTTTTTTTTTAACTGTCACCAGGTTATCGGCATAAACGTAACAAACTATTTTCTTATTCTTTACCTATACTGCATTGCCGCTGGTGTAAGTCGCACAGGGAAAGAACAACGTAAAATTTGCTGCAAATGACAATAATAAAGGAGATTTTTTTCCCCCCAAGGATTCAAAGCAAAGCTATTTCGTCAAGCCTAATTAAAAATCATTTTCAAGTACCCCAATGCATGACTCAGAGAGGGAGATATCAAAGAAGTCTTTATAATACAGTATGTCCCTATATTACAACACGAAAGTGTATGAAAATGTCATCACGTAAAACGAAAGTGTAAATCAAAAGACTGTTAAAATGTAGAAAAATACTTTGGCACTATGGACAGAAGAAGGGATGAAGGGGTCGCAGTATATCACTGGGAAATGAAGAAATGAAAGGTTCCTTTAGAAAAAGAAAAACGGTGCAATGTCGTGGTATGCATTACAGAAATCAGTGTTTTCATGGATGCCTATTTGCATTTTTATTTGTTCCTTTTTCGTTGTACTTTGTTTTCTCAGGAGGTAGAGTACATATTGTACAAATATATTAATCCAAGATGCGAGCTGTGTAGATTTTTCTTTTTTTTTTTTTTTTTTTTTAAAAGATCAATTACACACAAGATATGAGAAAAAGTAATTAATGCGGGATCTGCACACACACTGGTAATGCTGCTTTGTGTGTGTGTGTGTGTGTGTGTGTGTGTGTGTGTGTGTGTGTATGTGTGTGTGTCTGTGTTTGTTTGTTAGGGCTGGGAAATGCGAAAGCAGCTTCCAATAAGAACCAATAAGAAAATATCTGGTACTGGGTGCCCATTTTTTTATTTCAAATTTCGGTTCTGTAGATCAGTTCTTAAATACTACAAATCTGCAAGGATGCGCATGGCGATCCAACGTATGAATATTTATTAACCATAAAACTCACAAATTGCCACACTTGGAGAATTGTTTGAAGAAATAGTGCGGCCTCGAATGTGTGCCAGTCTCAGACGTGGACTGGGACAAACAGTCAAAAGTGTGGCTTCACGACACCAGTCAAGAAAAAGATAAGCCAGAGTGCAATGCATGAAACTAATAAGCTGCTCAAAGGATTGTACAAGCGACCAAACCAAACATCTAACACACCCTCTGCTGTTGAAGCTGTCTTTGTGTTGTGGTTTGGTTTTGGTTGCAGGCAGGTGTTGCAATGAATGCACTTTCATCAGAATTTTACTCACATTGCTACTAGGATGTTTGGAATAACCAGATTTCATATATAAACACATTATAAACACATTTGTCCTTCTTTGTTTTACCTATAGAACTGTAATGGTGAACTGATAAGCAGAACCGGAATTAGAACTGATCAAATTCAAACAATACCCAACCCTAGCAGTGTGTGTGTGTGTGTGTGTGTGTGTGTGTGTGTGTGTGTGTGTGTGTGTGGATGTATATGTGTCTGTGTATTGTGTGTGTGAAACCACGGTCAGTACACTCCGAGAAGCCTGCACTGAAAAAAGCAACGCATTGAACTTCCATCACTGAAATGTGTTCCTCATCCTCCCATGAATGTCGTATTACGTCAACACAATTACTGCCAAGCATTAACTATGAGCTACCAGGCAAAATGGAGCTGCTGTAATAGAGTTTATTCACGTGAAGACAACGGACACTTCGGAACCAGGTCAATTCAATGCAGCACTTTTTCGCGACCCTGGTTAGTGAGCGTGTTCTTTTTTTTTTTTTTTTGAAACGGAGAGTCAGAACGAGCGAAAGAGGAGGAGAAAGGGAACGAGTCCATCTTGTGCAGTAGTGAGAGAATGAGAGTGATGACGGAGGGATCAGTTGGAGGTGTCTGAGTGGACACTCCCAGGTCCTTCTGTGGGTGAGGTCACTGAGGAAGGGGTAGTAGCATCCTGCCAGCCACCGTTGGCCTGCAAAAGAGGAAAAAACAAACATTCAAGAGAAGTGGACCACCAGCGCTTTAACATCAGAGAGCTACGGCTAAAACTCTCCTCTGCAGGAGATCTACACTCTCAGAACTACAGAACCATTCAGTCGTACACAGCGGCTGCACGAGAATATGTATCTGTTAACTGACTGATAAATGAGTAGCCTGTAAAAGTAGTCTGGCATTCTGCATGAAATGTATTACAATAAGAAGATCAAAATATAATTCTTTTCTGTTAGCTATTTTTTTAAATGGTGTAACAAATCTACTGAATTAACAAGTCAAATTCTGTCACCTATGTTCTGGATATATCTATATAGTACATAAAATGAGAAGAGACAGAGCTGTTAAATTGTGTTATTTAATATACAGAAATATATATCACCATTTACACATTTGATTGCTTTCGCTGTACTTGTAAAGATTAACAAACATGTTTATAAAAGGAGAGCATTTAAACATTATATATGTGAGCAAATTGCACCTGGTGTTATTTATAAAAGTGGCACTGCCATTGGTTGCCAGTTTTAGTCAACACCTCATGACCTTGTGGAATGCTGCAGAAATCGAAGCCACAATGCTGCAGAAATCTAATTATTCTGACCACTGATGTCTCGAAGCTCGAAACAGCCGCAACGGGCTTTTAAAAGTCAACAGATGTGTGTAAATGTAAAGTGGACATGTGCCCTCTGAGTGCATTTTAAAAAGTCCCCCTTGCTGTACATACATGCATGCATAAATTCATATCTGCATACATTTATGCATCATGCACTGCCTGTCAAAGGTTTGGAGACACCTAGCCAAAAGGTTTTTCGTACATATGTGTGTATTTACAAACAAACAAACCAACCCAAATTACCATCTGTTTCTTCTTAGCAGCTATTACTGTTAAGAGACAGCTATTTCTTCACACTCTGCCTCTTATCCAGGCATGTGTGATACAGGAGATTCTAGATGCTCTGGGAGGTTTTTGAGATGAATGCAAAGCAAAAATCGCTTTTTAGTTGTTGTCAAAAATATGTTCAAATATGTTTCCCTCTTAAAAAAAAAAAAAAAAAAAAAATCCTTGAAAGTGGGTAATTATTGCACAACGACAGAGCAAACAAGCTCATGTATAATGAAAACAACTTGAAAATCTTGGTGTCTCCAAACACTGGATGAACGTACAGTGTGATAAATGCAGTTATTCAATCAACGTGAAGTCACAGAGACTCCGGAGTGCCGCAAATCCTCCGCTCGGAGAACGTACTGAATCTGCTTTCGGAGCATTGCAGATGTGTAATACAGGACAGAGTTAAATGCCTGTCGCTTTCACTGACACACACAATAATACTGAGAGGAGATGAAGTGGCCTGAGATTCAAGAAACAAAGAGGGAATCAGTGGAGGAAAATTATGACGTTGGGAGATTGAAATGAAAATACAATACGAGACGTGGAAGCCATTTCTAATCTCCCAGACAGGCCTGCTAAAGAGCATTTGGGGATATTAACAGCAAATTTCATGCCATCAGAAAAGGCTGGAAATGGTGGTCGGCAGCCACTCAGCTCCAAGCCTGTTATTTAGAACCGAGGCAGTCTGTAATCAAACAAAATGGAGGAAAGGAGAAAAAGATCTTAAAGTGTATTCAGCTTGGGCGACACTTTTCCATTCTCTTCCAAAGGCATAATTACTCTCGAGTCTGCCATAAAATGCTTCATGAGACACACAGAACAAGGAAGGAAATCACTTTGGTGAAAAAGATTCCTCTTGTGAGCGGTGTCATCGCCTCTTTACCACAAAATCACTGCACTTCTGCATGAAATACAAACGGTATTTCATCCACAAAAAAGTCTGTAACAAATAAGTAAAAAATAAAATAAAATAAAATAAAACATTCTCCAGCTGCCAATACAACCTTGTGTCTCCAAAATAATAGTTTCAATGGAGATAGAGAAGAAGATTCTTTGAGGTATGTTGGATATGAAAACCCGCAGATCGGTTTTGGGGTAAAAAATGGATTTATGAGGGTCTGATGTGAGTGATAAAATGTAAATGTAACTGTATATGTGTAGATATATAATATAGATTATATGATAAAATATCCCAACCCTATGAATGACACTGTAATGGCTTTTAAAGCAATGAACTGCTGACATCTTGAGATGATTCCATGTAGTTGGTTTCAGTCCTCTAATTACACTTAATTAGTAGTCTTGCTTTGGTGTTAAAGAAGACAGTAAATTACATCTCAGCTTGTTTGAGAGGATGTTTCTGTCTGTTGGGCGGCACAAAATGAACTTTGTCCATTTCCTCATAAAACATATTACAAAAGATGAGATCAGATAACCATCAGGATAAAAGCTACACAACACAACGGTATAAGAAGTACAACATATAAATATAAAAATATAAATATAGACGTTTGTGTGTACGTATATAAATACATACACAAATACACAGTGAATATTTATGTGTGTATGTACACAGTGGATACATACAGCACCGGAAAAAAATAAGAGACCACTGCAATTCATTTTTAAATCGGCATCTCTATGAGTCTGACAACCATTCCATTCCAGTGTCTGTTAAATTCCTACACAAGCACCTCATTCTGCTTTATGAGGGACTGATTAGTGATCACCTGAATCACATCTTATTTAACGAGGAAAAGTATAAAAACACTGCTGTAATCAAAACTCTCCTCTCGCAATGAGACCAGTTCGATGGCAAAACACTGCTAGAAGTTCGTCAGAGGTAATTATTGCCATTTTGTTTAAGAGTGAACGAGAGATTTGTTTTCTTTGAATTATACAAGTTCTGTAAACACTGCATCCTTTCTCTTATTTTGATGTTTTGTCTTGTCCTTTAAAATTATGCTTTCAAGAAAAATATTTTTATTTGGAAATTAGGAGAAATATTGTCAGCTGTTCTTAAAAACTAAGGCAAAGCTGTTCAGTTCAATACTAATAAAACCTGAGAAACTGAACATTTTTGCAGTGGTCTCTTATTTTTATACATATATATATATATATATATATATATATCCCTTTCTTTTTGCAATAACTATAATGATGTTATATTGCTGTATTAAAGTGGAAATGACGGACATGTTTGATTCACCCTTAAAGATTTTTCCCCCTCTTCTCCAAATGAAACCCAAGCTTGCGTCCCTGTGATCTCGCTGGAACAGCAGGAGGAAGAGACGAGAGGATTGGGTGGGATTTGAATACATCCCGTGTTCTTTCTAACAGAACAAGTCTGATCTTATTAGCATACAGCAGCGGGCCGGGAAATAGCAAAGTCGCTGACCTTCATCCTCCTCCTCATCCTCCCTCTTTTCTTTCCATTCATCCCTCTCGCTCTCTCCCTCTCCCTCTCCACCTCTCCCTCCTTCTCTCTGTGTCTCCCTGGCTTGCTGTCAGGGCCATTAGCTCGGCAGAAGCGTGATCTGAGCAATGTGCTTGGATTGCTGTCCCAAGTCCACACTCCGCTCTCCTCCTGTCTGTCTGATCGATTTTCCTCTTTACCACACGGCTTGTCGCTGTGAATTTTCCTACCGTGCTGAGTTGCCAGCAGCCAGCCCCTCCCCTCAATCTGACCCCTCCCGCAAGATAGATGGAGGGAAATAAATAAATGACTACATAGGTAAAGAAATGTCTGTCGTCTTCTTTATTAGCATGTTTTACCCAATACCTTACTATTACTATGAACAGATTACTGTTTTGTAAATAGTATTGTTTATTTTGTAATTGTGGATATTAATAATAATTATAACAATAACAATAACAATAATAATATAGTTAATAAAGAGGATGATTAAAAAAATCATAAAAAAATAGATCAGGCTATACTTATTTAGCAACAACAGTAAATGTGTTTAATGAATCTTTTTTATATATAATAATTATAATATATCTAAGTTAATAATAATATATCTAAATTAATAATCATTATAATAATATTAATAAAATAAGTGTCATCACTGATAGGATTAATAAAAAATAAATTCAGCGGTGGAAAAAAATCACTTTAGCTTCCATGTACATGCAGTCCTATTAATATTCTTGTCTGTTATGTGTAATGTATATTATGCATTGTGTGGACGTTAATAATACTATTGCATTCATTATTATTATATTAGTAGTAGTAGTAGCAGTTGAACTGCAAACATTAATTTTATTGTATTATTTATTTGTTTCTTATTATTAGTAGTAGCAGTAGTACTAGTAGTAGTAGTAGCAGTAGTAGTAGTAAATAAAATACAGAAAACCAAAAACACAGTGCGCTTTATGTTTTCGCCACTGGTTTACAGTTGTATTTTTAGTTTTGGAGTTCTAAGATTTGTCTTTGGAGTTGTTTTTATTGCTGGCCTATGGCGAGTGATAAGGACAAAGTGATTCTGGGCAACTTTCTCCCCCCTAAGCTCCCCTCAGCGCGGGCTGTGAGGCTGCAGGTGCCCTGGAAGATGTGATTGGAAGTGACGGGCTCAGACAGACGCTCGGTGTGTGTGAGGCAGCCGGCCATGTGTCCGAGACTCGCCAGGCAGTGCCGAGCCCGTTGGCATTAGCAACACATAGGCAATCAACTAGGTGACCAACGAAATGCAGACAAGTCCCAATAAGTGGCGTTCTGAGCCCTATGGCTTTGAAATAATTGGTAGAGGGCAAAACGTCAAGGAAAAAAAAAAAAAAAGATTTTTTTCTCTCCTTACATTGATGCCCTGCGGACTGTACATCTGGCTGGCTGTGAGGCCATCACTGTATCCTCCTGTCTGGCTGATAACATGGCGAAGGGTATCCACCTGAAACACAACGCAGCAAGGTCACACCAAACACACACACACACACACACACACACACACACACACACACACAAACCACGCAAGGTCAAACAAAGCATAACGTAAACCGCACACATAGTCAAGACCAAATAAAGCAAGAAACAAACTGACAAACTAAACATGACTAGAGAAGGCCAAAGAAAATAATCAATGCGTGACACCACTTCAAATACGTATAAGCAATTAACAATGCAAAGCTAAAATACTGTCTTAACCGAGGGTAAAACTCAATGAATGATTTGAAAATGTAAGCGGTACATACAATAGATCAGAATATATGCATTGACTGAAAGAAAATAACCCTACAGGGATTTATACTACAAAAATAAATATTTAATTTCATGAATATATAAGATATTTTGTCATATTTGCTATTAGTTACATTAGAGATTAAGTGTGCATTTACATACACCACCATTCAAAAGTCTGGAATCACTAGATTAAAAACTGTTGTCATTTTACTGGATAAGAACTTACAGTGCTGACGGAACTACGACAAGCTCTACACTAGATGATGTTCTAATTAATATATCAAGTTATTTGAGAACAAGACGTGATAAAATAAAACAAACAAGCAAACAGACTCCCGGCCCTGCCTCCTATATGGATTGTGGAATTCAGTGTATTACATGAGTCACTTTCGGCTATTAGGCCTATCGACTGATAAGATAAAAACACTAAACTTGCTGCGATGTGAAAAAGAATCAAATCAGATCTATGCAGATTCCAACTGTGTGTCCCTAATTAAAATAACTGTATACATGTATTTTTTAACAAACTTTTTGTTTTACTGAAAACACGGATTTCAAACTTTTGAACTGCGGACTATTCTTTAACAGAGACAACAGACTAAAGAACTGTTACGAAATGAAAGAAGGAACTGATCGCTTAAGTAGAGTAATTAATTAGGTAAATAATTAATAGGCTGAAGCAAAGGACCTGCTGTGTTTCATACCTGTGACTGAACGTTGGCTCCCACCTGAGCCCCCTGGTACGAATCCCCATTCATAGACTGCACACTCATAAACAAATCCCCAGAATTCGACATGTTAAAAGAGCCAGCAGAACCTGAGAGAGAAGAGGAAGGGAGGACAGAGAGAGCAAGAAGAAATAAAGGCGAGGAAGCCCAGGGAGCAGGGAGAGGAGGGAAAAAGCACATGCAGAAGGAGTTAGATAAGCGAGACAGAGCAGACAGGATGAGCATCACGTAGAAAAAAGCTCACCAAGGACAAGCAATAGTTAAAACTGTAGGAAATTAAAGCAAGTTAAGCTGTGGTGTTAGGCAGCTAATGGAGGAGTACACACATTCTCTGTACACAGTCGACTGCTAGCGCAGGAAAGTAGGCAATCTAACTGACTAACAGACAAAAACTGATTTCATTCTAATCTTGCACTTCTATGTAAACGCAATAACCTTAAATAACTTG
This sequence comes from Alestes dentex, assembly GCA_037576975.1. NCBI lineage: Eukaryota > Metazoa > Chordata > Actinopteri > Characiformes > Alestidae > Alestes > Alestes dentex. The sequence goes on along the minus strand of JBBIGA010000106.1, from coordinate 6,158,138 downwards.
CTTTTTGGCCATTATATACGACTTTTCCAGAGCTCCAAACAGCTGCTTTTCGAGAATCATATCCATAAAAGAGACACACAATTAGTCTTGCAGTGCTTTGCTGCTCGCTCTGGTCCTGCAGTTGAAGGGTGGTCACTTTATTTAACCTCAGTGTCCGATGTTTTATTGACAAACTCAATAACTACACCACTGGTCTGAGGTCAGGTCTCGGGCATAACTATATTCCAGTACACTTATTTTGGCTATGCTGGCTATGATGGCCATGTTTCAGTATCTTGCTGTCCCAGTTAGGGCGCTGTTGGGGAGCATAACGACAAATTTCTGGTGGAAAATGAGCCAGTAAAATAACTTCCCCCAAGACTTTAATTGACCTACACTCTACAGTCGACAAGACAGATAGGAGGCCATATAACACAAAGATTAGCAAATTCTGAGAATAAATAACAGTGTAATAACTGTGTAAAAAAGGCCAAGGCTAACCTAGTGCTAAAAATTTAGCATACAAATGTATAAAACCCGAACTTATACTCACTCAAAAAAGTGTGTATAAGCCCTAAACAGCCACTTATGCCACTACACAGGACATTACTCTTTGGTTTCAGAGTGTACAAAATCCCATTGCAGCTGTAACAATAAAACTCGGTATGCAAATCCAGTGCCTTCCTGGAGATACTTAATGAAATAATGTAATACTGAGGTAGTGTGGGTTGGAAAATGATCGTGATTTAATGTATGCAGCTGAGAGGTTGCACAACGGTCCACCACAGAGGTTTATTTGCCCACCTGCTGAATTGGGGGTGGAGGGGGAATTGGCCTGGCTGCCGTGGGCCGAGGCGTTGGTGGCGCTGACGGCGGTTCTGGCAGCGTACATGTTGGCTTCTTCCTGGAACTTTCCGATGTTCTTCTTATACCGGATCCGTTTGTTTCCGAACCAGTTGGACACCTGCTCAAGAAAACAAACTGAAGTGTTTATTTTGCGATGCAGTTTTTCCACGTGTGTCTTTTTATTTCTTCATTGACTTAACATGGTCAGAAACCACGGGCGCTCGTGTCAGAATTGCAGAATTACTACCGCGTGTGCGGCTAAATATAAGAGCTAAATAAGTGAAAGCTTTTCTAAACAAAGAGGAACCAAACACAGCTGGACAAGCAGATGGAGAAAATACAAATAAAAAAGCCGAAAGGGTGGAAAAATCGCGCTAAATAATTTTTTTTTTTTTTTCATCGAACTACCACTGTAAGCGTCTGTCTCTAAGCCTAACAAAGAAGGCTACAGGCACATATAAGTGATTTCTCCACGGGCAAAGTCCTGCCTATGTGAGGTGAAAGATACACGTGCTAACAGAGCAAACTCCACATTACTGTCAGAATAAAAAGATTGCCAATAACAATCTCATTAAGTCACTCCGTCTGCAGCTAGCTATCATCGAGTGGTACGATGGCACAGATCCGTCCTCGCACACACTAACACCCATTACCGCTAATACACTCCCAGATGAAGCTGCGTGGATAAAGGCTCACGCTAATGATAAACAACATTAAAATGAAAACCGAATCAATCCTGCAGCAACACTTCCCCCTCCCAGGCAGCGGCTTAACGTGTTTCTTTATTACAAAATGGCACCAGACACACTCAACCAATCATTCCGCTCCAGAGTCCATTTGAGAATGGCATCCAGATGCATCGTGAAATTATGTCACCCCAGATTCATTAAGCGTGTTTAAGTGCATCATCCATTTAGCGCAAGCAGGTGCAGAGTAGCCCTGTACTGTAACACAGGTGCTCCAAACTGAAAATTTCACATCACACGTGGATTACGACAGTACAGTCACCATGAGGAACAAATAAATCCATTCTCATGATAGAATCGAAGAGTGACGGTAACACAAGGGCGCTATAGCTTCAGTTGTTTCATTAAAAAAAGTTCTGTCTAATGATTTTTAATGCTCGTATGATGCTGATTGACTACGGTACACTACAGTACGGGCTGAGGACAACATGGCTTTTCCATCTAAGGTTTAGATTCTGCACTTTCAATACGTAACACATTAGTGTTCTTACGTAAAAGATGAATTTGATTGTGCAGTCTTGTTTTTTGGCAAATTAAACAAACAAAAAAGGATCTGATGAACCTGTCGATACAGAATAATCCTTTGAAGGTACATTCACTGGGGAATAAAATTAGCAATTAGTTTGAATAGGACAGCAAGTTCAGAATCAGAATGAGAAAACTTTACTGATCCCGGAGGAAACTGCTTATGTTATGACTGCACAGACAGACAAATACAGTATAAAACATAAAGTCAAAGTAGATTTTTACAAATCTACAGAAAAACCTCAATCAGAAATACACTGTGCTACATACACAAATGCTGGAGCATTAATACTTCAGAAAAGTAATGTATTGTTAAATGAATTACTAGTAATACAAATGATGGTTGGAGTATGTTATTGCAAGTAGTAGAGATCAGTAGTATCTAAGTAATACTAACAATGAAAGAAGTGTTCATGTCTGTGCTTACATAAGTTATATTGAATCATTACTTGCAGCTCTATAATAAAGGGGAGTTACCTGGGAAACAGTAATGGAGCATTTCTTGGCCAGCTCCTCCTTGGCTTCCTCGCTGGGGTAGGGGTTACTGAGGTGGGAATAAAAATACTCATTCAGGATTTCTGTGGCTTGCTTGTTGAAGTTTCGTCTTTTCCTTCTGTGGAGAGAGAACAGGAAGAGAGAGATGACATGTTTCTGATTCATAATGGGGCTTAAGACATTTGTAAGTGTGTAGCGCAAAAGTAGATTAAATGTATATCGCCATCCAGCAAGACAAGATCTACAATAGAGCTTGTACTAGTCGAGGTCAAGGTTCCCTGCCTGACTGAGGAATAAAACCTCCGTCTCCTGTGTGCAGGACAAGAGGGCATTTCAGTATCCATATCTCTGCACTGCCCAGCCCTAGATACAGCTGCACTAAGAGTTAAACAGTCTGTTCGCAGGTGTTATATTCAATAGGAGGCATTCTGCAGGCCACACACACACACACACACAGACACACACACACAGACACAGACACAGAGACACACACACAGACACAGAGACACACGTGTGTGCTAGGGAAGGTTTAAAAGCTTTAGAAGAGAGAAAAGCAGTGTTGCCAGTGAATTCGACCCGCTCTCAGCATTGCTCATCTTTTGGGTTAAGAGTGTGTGAATGTGGCATGTCTCAGAGGAGCAAAATGCAGGGGCTTTGCATATGCAACACTGAACCCTGGGAGATCCTTCCCGGAACACAGAGCCAGACGATTTCCTACCTACAAAGCCCCTCTTCACCATATGCAAATGAGCACAGCATGGTTTCAGCCTGCAAAAGAATTAATCTGAAGAGCACTGAGCACTGAGAGAGAGAGAGTCAGAGAGAGAGGGAGAGAGAGAGAGAGAGAGAGAGAGAGGGAGAGAGAGAGAGAGAGAGAGAGAGAGAGAGAGAGAGA
>JBBIGA010000106.1:6105628-6117242 GCA_037576975.1 Alestes dentex | reverse complement strand
ACACACACACACACACACACACACACACACACACACACACACACACACACACACACACACACACACACAGTTTCTGATGGACACACAGCCAGAATGGAAATCAGACACACACACAGTCACTGTCCTTACAAAGCCATGTATCGTTCTATCCTCTTTTTTCAGTATTGCAAGAAAGTAAGCCCTTGGTTCAATGGTAAGGACTCCTATAGGAAAACCATTGAGCAGGTGCACAGCAGTGACACCAACATATGTGTGTGAGAGTGTGAGTGTGAGTGTGTGTGTGTGTGTGTGTGTGTGTGTGTGTACACAAGTGCTGACCCACCACCCAAATAATACTTGGCCGTGTAGGGGTCCTGACCATTGAGGAAGGGAGTAAAGAGGGCTAACAAATGATGGAGACAAATTAGTTAGTCTGTCACAGTGAAAAAGCGCACCTTTATGGTAAGTGGTGAGTTCACACAGTGGACTGTGAGCATCCTGACCTGATCTGAGTCCCAGATGAGCTTCTTTTGGTGTTTTGATTTATTAAGAGGTTCATGTACCCACAAAAGTATTATTTACCCAAAGACATTTACACACCTAGATTTATCCCTCACCCGCCCCTACACACACACACACACACACACACCAGTGTGTGCCTTTGTATTCTGAATGTATAAAATCAAAAGACATGCGCACACACACCTTGACCTTTCGGTGTGTGTGCACCTGCTGTTGCTGGCCCAGAGTGCTGGAGCTGGGAGCCGGCAGAGAGCCCGCTGCCTATTCACTCTTACTTTGTTCCCTCATTCTTCCACTGCCTCTGCCTCATTCTCTTGCCTTTTCGATGCCTCTTGTGTTTATCTGCATGGCAAATTAGATGAATCCACAAACACAGTGCAGAAAATGAATTTAATGGAAAGGAGGAACTGTCAGCTGAGAGCAGGGAGGGAAAGACGCTGCCGCTAGGAGCTCAACAAAAAAAAAAGTCACGCAATTCAGTGACACTCACAGACAAGCTAATCAATAACAACGGCAACATCCATGCGTGCACACACACACACACACACACACACACACACACACACACACACACACACACACACTGCAGAGTGAGGTACACTCGGTGTAAACAAAATCAACTCCAGTATTCATAGACAACAGAAGCAAACAAACAAAAACAGCAGCACGAACGGTTTCAGTCTCGCAGTACCTCAACAGTGAGAAGGAGTCTGTGTGTGAAGACCGGGAGAGACAGACAGACAGTAAGACAGAAATATAAAACGAGGCAGAGAGAGAGAGATAGAGAGAGAGAGTTAGAGAGAGAGAGTTAGAGAGAGAGAGAGAGAGAGACACAGAGAGAGAGAGAGACAGAGAGAGAGAGAGAGAGAGACAGAGAGAGAGAGAGAGAGATATTGTGACTGAGGATGGAATGGTTACCAGTTTTGTTGATATACCGCAATATAAAACTGAATAAGGACTAGATGTATTTTCTCAAAAAAAAAAAATGCTAAGTGTGCTTGGTTGCTATAAAACCAGGAAACTCCCAAACATTGGGTCTAATGGGGGAAAAAGTCTGCATTGAAAAAAGAAAAAAAAAGTCTTCTCCCACCGGGTAAAGCTGAAGCAGACGCATTCACAGGCTAATTATTATTTTTTTTTATTTAACCACAACAAACAGTGACACACATCTCTTTTTTCATAACAGACCTAAGCTTTAGCATCTTGAAGTCAGTTTTTTTTGGGTCTGCTGTGTGTTTTGCTCAGTTTGTTTCTCCCCATTCCTGCCACCTTACCCATGACGTCACTGACTCTCGACAGTCTGCTGTCTCTCCCCATACACTACAAAGGGAACGACTATAAAAGTAGATTTTTTAAACAATCAATACTCGGCCCCTGATCATCTGATCGATGAGCTGAGAAGGGGGTATTAACAGATTTTGGAACGGTTCCAAAATTCCACACGAGCTTGGATGAGAAATGGTGTCTCTTTTGGCTGTAAAAAGTAAACATTTGGCTGTAAAAAGTCAAATAAAACTTCAAACTTGAGAAGAACTTATGAAGAACCGTTGACGCAATCACACCAATAATACTTGTTCACTGTGTAAGTATTCAGTTTTCAATTTTGGGATTTGGATGTTCGTTTGTTTTGCCCTACATTTAGAGGCACGACCATCTCAGCCTGGATGCCTGACATCCCTCTCACAAGAGTGGACGCCATGCTTAACTTAAACACTGAGCATTTGACTGAAGCAGTGGAGCTGAGTCACTCAGATAGATCTACAACAAACCACAGACACAATTTATTTTCAGGTCCAGCTTAAACAGAACCACTATCTCCATTCTACCTTAAATGGAGCATATTTGTGTTCTGAGTGCACTATTTAAAAGAGAACCAAAAAATCTAGCAAGACAACAAACCTGGTACGGTTTGTTATACAAACCTATACGGTTATTTATTTTCACTGGCTTGCTGTACAATACTGGCTGATTTTAAAAACCTGTTGCTTCACATTTAAGGCAGGCAGAATTTTGCCTCTTCTTACGCCTCTGATTTCCTTCAGGTCTGCACCCAGCCATACACGCTACTATTATCATCAACTGGACTTGGAGTTATTTCAATCCTACCTTAAAACACATCAGTTTATATCCGCTTTGTTCTAAGTTCTTTTCTGCTCTTAACTGTTAACCTATTTAGTTTTGACTTTAGGAAACTCTGATATTGGATGTCTTTAAGGTGACCCAGGCTCTATTGCACTAGATTTCTGTCCTGCGTTGCACTCTGGGCTTTAATAGCCTTGTGGAAAAAAATAGCATCTCCCTCCAGATTAATGACACAAGAGGGGACGCACACTCGACTGGTGCTAAAAACAGAAACACACACTTGCGTGTACACACCTTGAAGAAATCTCGGTGTTCTCCTGGGATATTTCTATCTACTAATCTAACAATTATAGTAGAGATGCCTGAAAACATGCATGCTTTAATGGCTGTGTTCTGACTATAATAATTTCAGTTCAGTTGCAAACTATAGATCAAATGAACAGACTGTACTGTACTATTTTTAAAAAGAGACTGGTGTTATTAATTTAAAGGCATCATTAGACACTATGGGTGTAACAATACATCAAACAATCATGATATTGCAATGAAAAAATTGTGGATATGACTTAAGAATAACTGTTGGTTCAAAAACTGGTATTTGATGTTAGTGTATTGTTTATAGTGCTAAACCAGTGCCAATCAACAACCCAGTCCTGCAGAGTCATGTCATACATCCTCCCTCCCCAAAGGTCTTCCTTCTCCAGCTTCATTTGGACATTGTGCCACAACTGAAAATGGTCATCATTTTTCTTCATTCAAATTTCATTCTGAATTATATGAGAATTTTGAACTGCTTCAAGTCTTCCTTTGTTGAATATAAAGAGGGTATCGAACCCTAAGCCCTAAATCATCGAGTCGAATCATGAGTTGTTTGCACTGTTACAGCCCTAGGGGATACGCAAGTAACAGTGTAACAATATCAATACAGTACTGGAGCACAATGTTTAAAACTGTACCACCGATACATCATTCGCTCTTTTGAGCTTCTCTTACTTAGCACTGTTTGTGCATCTGTTTGCAACCCATCACATGACAGGTACTGAAAAGGTTTCATTGGAGAACTTTATTCATCTGAGCCAAATTAATCTGTGTAGCACAACATTCGAGCTCGGCAGACCTAAGACATTTGAACTCAAACAGTATGTGCTATAATAGGAAACTGCAGGTTACATCAATAGCTCTTCCATATAAGACTCCATATGAGAAGCAGAGGCAGCGAGCGGTTTGTTTGTGTGCATTTCTAAGAGAGTGAATGGAATGTTCTGATAGATGAGTACAGGCTGAGGATGTGCCAAAATCTCAGCCCGGCATTAATGAGTGGAGTGTACAGAACGGGGGGAAAAAAAACACCCTTTTGGAGAGATATTGGGGCTTGTGCGCTCCTCTGTTGTGCCTCCTTATATAAGCGTGGGGCCGTTTGCTCTGTCAGCCGCTGCTGTGATCAGAATATCTCTGCCTTCATAAAACATTCAGGCTTTATTGACTTCCACGTTCAGTTTCCCCTGCAGTGTCTCTCCCACCCAGGCTGCTTTCGCATTTCGCTCACAGAGAGCCTCCCCGGCCTCCACGCAAAACAACACAACTCGCTTAACGAGCAGGGGGTTGGGGGGCACCATTATCATGTTTCTATTTCATGTGTTGAGGAAGTATGCCCAAACTCCAGCTGCAACAAAACCCACATTAAGCCTAAACTCAGACTAAAAAGGATTTTCATAAAGCTTAGCAAAACAAATCATTATAAAACTATAGGGGGAGGTTTACTGCTCCAAATGAAACAAACAATGAAAACTCATTGGAAATATCAAAACGAAATATTTCCCATTACATCAAATAATTAGCCAAGACATGTTTGGTGTCCAAAGTGTCTGTGTCTGGCTATCCTGAGACTGTCTTCAGTTAGAGCTAGGGCTGGGCAATATGACATCACTGTGATACATTACACCACGATATGCTTCTCGGAGCATATTGTTGATAGTGGGAAGTCAAGTCAAGTCAAGCCAAGCAGGTGTTTGTCATTTTAACCATATGCAGAGTACACAGGGAATGACCATAGTGCAACACAAAGAATAATTTATAGGAAAAGACAACATACAGGGCACCTGACACGAGAAGTAACAGTAACAGTTTGAGTGATAAAAGTATTATGACGTACTGCATTCTAGCAGCAGTCATGAAGAGCGCAAAAATGAAAGAGGAATGCAAACACTGAGGTAGGCAGCAATAAATAATTGTGCAAAAATAGCAAGTAGCAGTAACAAGATTAGAAAAACAATTTACAGTATATAAAGAAATATGGTGTTTATACAGTGAGAGTTAGGGAGTAAGTTTTCCTTGTTTATGTCGGAACAGTTTAGTGTGTGTATCTGCCACGTGACGGGAAGAAAGGAAGCTCAGAGTGTGTATGTGATGTACAGTTTGTTATTCAGCTCTGATTTAGGAGTCTGATGGTCTGGGGGAAGAAACTGTTCCCCATCCAGGTAGTGAAGGTCTAAATGCCATGAAACCTTTTGCCAGAGAGAATGAGGGGAAAGAGAGTGTGGGAGGGGTGTGCGGGGTCACCTACGATGACGGTAGCTTTGCGGAAGCAGCATGTGGTGTAAATATCGGTGACAGAGGGGAGAGAAAGCCAGACGATCTTCTCAGCAGTCTTTACTATCCTCTGTGGAATCTGGCGATCTGATGGAGCACAATTTCCGAACCATGCGAGGATGCAGCTACAGACAAAACTCTCTACAGTCCCTCTACAGAATGCTGTGAGAATTGGGGCCACTGGGCTCTCCTCAGTCTCTGCAGGACATAGAGAGGCTGCTGGGGTTTCCTGGTGATGGAGTTGGTGTTAAGCGTCCACGTGAGGGATCACATGAGGTTTCCCATGATGTGAACACCAGGAAACTTGTTGCTCTGGATGATCTCCACCGAGGAACCACTGATGTTCAGCAGAGAGTGCGCATGGCTTGTTCGCCTGAAGTCAAGTCAATGACCATCTCCTTTGGTTTGTCCACATTTAGAGAAAGGTTGTTGGCTCTGCACCAGTCCATTAGTCATTGCACCTCACCTCTGCATACCTAGTTGTTCTCACTGATCAAATCCACCACAGTCACGTCCTCCACAAACCTGATGATGCCGTTAAAACTGTGCATTGCTGCACAGTCACGGGTCAGCAGCATGAACCAGCCAGGAAGTCCTGGATCCAGCTGCAAAGGCCCAGCAGTCTCAGCTTTCCTATCACATGCTGAAGAATGTTGAATGCTGAACTGAAGTCTATGAACAGCATTCTCACGTAAGTGTCATGTTTGTTCAGACAGGAGAGGGCCAAGAGAAGGGTGGTGGTGATGACTTTATCCGTTGAACAGTTGGTACGATACGCAAACTGCAGGGGGTGCAGTGTGGGGGCGCAGCTGTAATTTTATGTGCCTCATGACGAGCCTCTTCACGATGACGGTGAGAGTGTGACAGGATGGAAGTCATTCAGGCAGGACACTGACGACTTCTTTGGCGTGGAGATGATGGAGGTGGCATTGAAGCACACTGGAATGACGGCTGTGCTTAGAGATATATTGAAGATGTCTGTGAGGATGTCTGCCAGCTGGTCTGGGCATACACTGAGAACACGACCGGAAACGTTGTCTGTCCGGGGACTTTCTATGGGTTGACTCTAAGCAGAGCTTCCTCAGATCGACCATGGTCAGACAGAGCACCTGGTCGCTGGGGGTCGGGTGGCCTTCCTCGCAGCCATTTTGTTCTACGCCTCAAACCATGCATAAAAGTCATTCAGAGCATCTGGAAGGGAGGCCTCACCAACACAGGGAGGTGTAGATGTAGTTGGAGACAGCCCGGATGCCCTGACGCATGTGCCATGTGTCAAAAGAGTCTTGGAGCTGGCCACAGATTTTCTGAGCACTGAACACTGATCAACCGCATGTTTCATTACAAAGAAGTGGTGTTTAATTAGATTTTGTCCAGCACAGTGCATGAAATGTTAAAATAAAAAAACATTAGTATTCATATTTTTGGGGTGTTTTTTTTTTAATGTAGCAATATTGGTTCTTTTTTGTCTGTTCCAACTTAACAGAAGTCATAAAAAGTAAACAGCATGACATCATGTATGAAAAATGATTGAAAATGATATGCAGTGACTGGATCATTCCTGCAAACATTCTTACAAGGATCATTGTCACAAAGTGCTGCCTAAAATCTATAATGTTAAGAGGTTATAAAATCCAGTACCCGCTTTATAAGAATCATGAAAGTCTGGGTACAACTCAGTAAATAAATACCTAAGAAAACAGAAGCAGACTGAAAACAGACAGGGGTGTGGTCCTCGGAAGGCAGATTTCTGGCTTTACAACTCGTTCAAAAGCTCATAAATTCTTCACTTCTCTCAGATTTGAGGGTCTTGTTCTATAAAAGTTTAAAATGTCACAAAGGGGCCATAACATGGAGTCCATGCAACACACTGTCGCCCTTTCCACTTAACCAATAAACTTTTATATCTCTGAATCTACTATAAAAAGCTTTGTGAACTGTTATCCTGGGAGTAATTGGTGGTTTTATTGTCATCATTATCTGTCCCAAAAGGCTGCTTTGCTGTCGACAATCTGGCCCAAGTCTGTCACCTTCACGTTACGGACAATGCGCTACTGTCTCTCTCTCGGTAGCCCTTTTGCATTCTCTCTTTTTACCTCCAGCCATTTTCACAGTGAACACACACCTTGGTACAAAGCATCCAACCAATTACCTAATAGGAACAATTCATCAATTGTCACATAATAGTTACTCAGAAATATAATTGAATAACAGAAGAAATAAACACAGTGCACTGAAATTAAAAACCGTATGAGCTATAAGCCCTTTGCCCTTTTCCCAGCGCCTCTCACTGGCTGACTTCTTTTAAATAAAACACAAAATAAATATTGGCTGTTGAATTTTGATTATTGGTTATTGGTGGCCATTTTCATAAGCAGGCCAAATGCAACTGTAGGAGATAAGAACAATCATTAGCAAGTATAAACACTTTCAAGCATTTAGTTCATGCAGTTCTAGAGACTGAAATGTGTCAGTTTTAGCTAGTGAAGCGAGATTTCTGCTTTGACCGTGTTCACTGGATGGAGCTTCAAATGAGTTGCAATGAGCCAGGGTCATGCATCTCACAGGGGCCGACTTGTCATCCAATTTTCGTCATCTTAGGCGAAACACTTGTCGAGCTGTTACCCAAAAAGTGCTGTCACACTTCAGGGAGCATCAAAACAAAGGGCCACACCCACCTAGGGACACAAACCTCTTATTCTCCATCAGCCATGTGGGGCTACAACAATGCCAAGCATCAAGTATATGATACTGACAACAAAAAAACAAAAAAAAGGGAAAAAACAGCAGTCATAATAATGTTATAGCTCTCTGGGCAGCAACGTTTTAACAGATTAACATTTTAACAAGCCAGTCTAGAGGAATTTTTATTTCTCTAGATAACCTGTGTGTGAATAGGTGCGCCGAATGAGTTTTTTTTTTTTAGATATATTTAACAATCCCTTTTCAAAGTAGCTACTAAATACTTCTAATTAACAGAAATGATACAGCTGTGACTATTCCAGAGAATATTCAGGAGTTAGTAATATAACACAATGAGCTTTAGTGATATATCTGATATACAAATTTGTAACTGGTGCATCTCTAGCTGTGTTCATTTGTAGCAATAAAACTGCTCTCAGTTAGAAGTGTGCTGATCTCTTTAGGTTTGGCTAAAACACCGCAAAAAACAACAGCTGAATCAGTTCAACACTGACTGACCGATCATGAAAAGACCAGAGTTACTTACCACTACATAAAGGGGGCATGTGGCTGACACTCACATCCAGAATGACTTACAGCCAGTAGTTACAGGGACACCGAGGGTTAAGTGTCTTGTTCAAGGACACAATGGTAGAAAGTGGGGAACTGAACCTACAACTTTGTGGTCATCGGGTTCACAGGCAAGTGTCTAGGCTCCTACCACCCATAGGCTCATATACACAATTTTTTGCTGAGATGCCTCTTGCCCCTCAAGAAATATTTAATATTTTCTTTATGAGTCTCCTGACATTTCCAACTGACTTCAGTACTTTGCCCTTGGCTGCAGTGTAAAGTCCGTAAACAGCTTGGAGTGCTGTGCACTATAACTCCACAAATATTACTAGGGATCCACTAATTAAACTAGGGATACACCAGACCTGAATCTTTATGGCTGATTCGAACTTCTTTACAGCCAAATTATTTTTTTTATATATTTTTTTACATTGATGATTACACTGTGTAGCCAGAAAGACAATACATTCTTTATTTTTGAATGGGTCAAATGTTAAATACTTACATAAAAAAAAAAAAAGTTGCCCATTTAAATAACATCAATCAAATAAAGTGCTACAGCAAAAGTAAATGGCAACTGACTTTTTAACATGAGTCCTGCATAATCATGGTTCTGGTGTATTTGTAGAAGCAGCATTCAAACAGTGCGAGTGCACCTAACCTGACAGTATTTATTTCTTTAAGTGCACTTACGAACAAAATATTACTGATTCTGCCATGCATCTGTACAAAAAAAAACATTAACAGCTACTTCCAAGCCTGACTTTTGTCTGTACAGAAACCACACAAACGCGTCTATTTCGATTACTTCTGAACCCAGCACAGATCAAAACAAGTGTGTCATGATTTGGGCACGCAGTCTAACAATCTATACTCTGGAAACTGTATCCCACAATAACATAATCCTGACCTGACAGTTTTCCTTACTTCTTAGAAAGAGATTTCTGCCTACTGAAGTCAAACCAAAAAGAACACTTGGAAAACAAATTCAGATTTCAGGATGGGAAGCCAGATTATTGTGCAATCAGAAAGGCCCACATTTCTTTCAGATGAAAAAGCACATTTTCTTGAGGCTGTAATGAACTGATTAAGAGCAGCTGTCGATTTTGTCCAATTTATCTGCCTGAGCATCAGTCACCCACAGCTGACTCCATGTGGACCTACATGGACTGGACGTACTGTCCTGGTGCTTCAGTGCCGGCAACACGCCTGGAAACATGAGAGCATCTATATCAACCCAAAATTGAAAACTTGAGTCTATGAGAATAAATCACACCATGAATGATGAGTAACAACAGCTTTGTATTTAAAACTAACAGTTACACCCCCCCCCAGGGCTTTAATGTGAAATCTGAAGTTCAGGTGTATAGATCAGAACCTGTCTTACAGACTTACAAGCTCCAGTCACAGAGTAATATAAATCTTCTGCTCTATGCTGAAAGCAAAGATTGCCATATCTACCAGAATCCTATCAGCTTGATAGGATTGTGTAATGTGGATAACACTGCAGTGCAACTCCACTTATTTTGCTACATACTGTGATTAATGTATTAAAAATGTATTGACAAATTAATATAGAACAATTAACAAATTATATACTGTAAAGTACTTTTGTCTGTTACACTCTCACTATCTATCTGCAGGCCCATACACAGGTGCCCAAGAGCAAGGTATGAATCACTGGACTTTAGAACAGTTCTGGAATCATAAAGATGGCCAGACAGAATAAATAGCTTCATCAAAATAAATTGATCACTGTTGAGATGTTGAGATTATTGGTTTAACATCAGTGGTTAAATGTTAAACACTGTTAGCTTACCTAGAATGTCAACAGTTCCATCCTAGGAATAACGACCAGCATAATTCTACTAGAAATTCACCAATGTCTGCGACCAAATCCCCTTGAACCCACTGTGTGTCAGTGCTGCTGCGAATGATATAGGATTTGGTTGCTTCGGGTCACTTAGACTGACAGGAATGGGCCACTTAATTAATGAAAACCGACCAGCTACAGACTGCTTTCTGTGCATGTAAGGCATGTAAAAAGTATATGTTTGAGTAACTAATATTAATAGCAATATGCAATACCTGTCTACAGATTTACTCTAAATGCCCATCACTGTTATCACCACAGGAACAGACTTGATTCTGGCCAATCACAATGACTTACGGAGTTTAGAGGATAAAGGATTAAAAATGTGAGTGAGTAAATACATTCTAGTAACAGATGTGAAAGTCATTATTATTTTGCCCTTGCAAAACCAGGGTAATATTTGGGGATGCCTTGATGGTATGAAAAAAGGACACTGCTCATCCCTAAGTTAGTGTAAAATCCAAAGGCAGCGGCCAAATTGGAAAGGCATCTAAGGAGAATTAGCAGGCAGGACTAGCGTCACAGTCATTGTCTAATCATCGTAATGAAAGAGTTAGAAGTCACATTAAGAGAAAACCAAGCGTGTTTTTCTTCCACCAAGCTCAAACCAGGCAAACTCATAACTGCGTCCCCTCTCTTTACAGAATATGATGGGAATCATTTAAGACGCATCATATTCCGTTTATGAGGCTTTCCATCCATTCGCAGGGCCCTGAAATGAAAAAATAAAAATGACAGGCCTGTTTGAAGTACGTCTGCTGCTGTTTATTAAGCCAAGCCAATAGTAAAATGTTGCAGTCAAAAGCATTTGGGTTGAATCAGAGCAAAACCGCAGAAACCAACACGTCACTCCGCATCAAACCTACATCAAGCGCAAATGTGTCCCCTGTATAATTGTTAGCATACAAACTGAAATCTCATGTATTTTGACAACACACACAAACACACATGTGTGTGTTTGGAAAACTGTAGCTTGGCCCACAAGGCACCCTTTCAGACTACAGCAGCTATATGAAATACACCATGTGCATCATGCTCCAGCCCGCTCCGCTTTCCAATAGACAAGACTTGAGCTAACTACAATTGTTAACACATGCTCAAGCCACCACATAACGGATGAATACTGACTCCATCGTTTCAGCCTATTCGCCCTCTACAAAACAGATTTAGCATAGTCTTAATTTCCTTTCACAGAGGAATCTCTCTGGTCCTCTGTTCTGAGCTTCTGAGCGAGAGAGGAAGGGGGGGGGAGAGAGAGAGAGAGAGAGAGAGAGAGAGAGAGAGAGAGAGAGAGAGAGAGAGAGAGAGAGAGAGAGA
>JBBIGA010000106.1:6061431-6072125 GCA_037576975.1 Alestes dentex | reverse complement strand
ATATACACTGCTACACACCATCTGTACCACTTTCTGTTACAAATGTGTGTTTTTGTGTATATATACACACACACACACACATTAATATATACATATTAATATATGTATATAGGAAAAAATATATATGTATATATAAACATACTACATATATATTTTTTTTATATACATGTATGTATGTATGTATGTACACACACATACACTTGTAACAGAAAGTGGTATAGATGATGTGTAGCAGTTTTGGGAGACAGTATAAAAAGAAAGTAGCTGATGTTTATCTGTTCGCAGACTTTTTCTCAATGCGCTACATTCACGGACACCTATTGCTTGTTACGTGTAATTTAAGAGTACAGCTATAAGGAAAGCCGTCAATTACATATAAAAACTGCATATCTCTGCCTAAACAATGAACCGGACACATGTTCGATTGATCATTTTCACGTCTACACAACCAAATATGAATGTTTTGAGTGAATATCAGTATAATTTTGGACTACCATCATGTGGGTGCTCATTATATATACTGTATAAGAGGCAGCAAATGTAAAATATGACCACTGATCAAAAATACAAGCCCAAGTGACTCACTTTACACTTCTACTCAGTTCTAGAAATAAAACATGACTGACCTGTTTTTTCCTTGATTTCACACAAAACGTTAAAAAGCGCAGGCTTCATCCTGTGGCAGTTCAGTGCGTGCTTCCTACAACAAAAGAAAAGGGGCGGGGTTAGAATGGGGTTTTTTTGCGTCTTTGAGATAACGGTTCGAAACTGCTCATCTGTTTATTTAGCAACTTAACTAACAAACTGGCAACTCGTTTAGACCAGTTACTGCTTATTTCATTATTGTAAGATGTGTTCGTGGCGATGCTTTTTTATGCTTTTTATTTTAAATAACATACGAAGAACATCTTTTAAGAATTACACCGAAAAACACACCATTTTGCTGGTCAGTATATTAATATGTAGCAATTAAAAACAAATTCAGACCTTCTGTTCCTTATTATTATTCTGACGATTATTTTTTATTATTACTATGTAATAGAACGTTGTTTCCATAGTTAACAGGCAAGGCACTGAGTGCAATACCTGGTGGAAAAACAGCACAAATTTGGTTTAATGAAGTGAGTTCTCCCTGGACAGCACGGCACAGTGTTTCCTCTCTGGACAGTGCAGTCCAGGCAAGGCCGTGAAGGAGGCGTGTGGGTATGATGAGTGAGCTTGTTGCTCAGTTTCAGTGTTGTCAGTTAAATCACGTCTTAGGCTGAACTGTCCATCTCTATCGATGTGGAGTTGGGGATTAAATGTCAAAAAAAAATACAGGGTTGCTACTGCTACTGCTGCACGCCGCAAACCCATCTGACAACATAGACAAGAGAAATTATGTTACAGGTCAATTTGTGGTTCGAATGTCTCGTCAATAAATTGCCACACCGATTATCAAGAGTTCACCAGGTAGCAATACAGTGGTCTTAATTCTGTCTATTGCACTGCAATGTCTATACATTAAAATCTGGCCAGCATTCATAGTCCCACATGCTATTAAAACTACAGTAATAAACAGAAAAAGAGGGAAAATTCCAAGTCAACCCTGGCTATCACATGGATGAGATCAGAATTACAAGATGAAGATACCATTCCTAAATTTCAACCTTTTTAGTATTTATAAATACAAACAGTGCAACTTTTAAACAACCACAAATTAGATACATAATAAATACAAAAAAAGAGAAAAATCACATTTAAAAGCTAGACTGTATTTTTTTTTTTTTTTTTTTTGTATTTAAAGTAAGTACAATTAAAAAACAGTCACTTTAGAAGAATTTAACTGAATGATGCTCGATGTCAGTGCATGCATTACGGATAAATAAAAGTGGAATTCGTGTGCAGAAGAAAAATAGGCTGAAAATAAACACGAGGAGCCAGTTCTGGGTCTAGTTTGTTTTATAAGCCTCACCTGGCCTGTGCTTCGTCAAGACTTTGGTCTGTGATGGTCATAATTTGCTGTAAAATGTCTCCAATGTCCTGTTTTCTTCCATCCCCATCGGTTCCCCCGGTTCCCTCCTGCATGTGCTGGGGCAGGCCGGGGTGCCCCGCCATCCCCACGCCCGCGTGAGAGTGCATCAGCCTCGGCTGCTCGTCCATCCTCTCCGCCGGTCTATTGGAACCGAGTCTGTGTTGCACTTCTTCCACCAAAACAAGATAAAAAAAATCAAGAAAAAACGTTCACCAGCGCCTCGACCAGTCTTTCTTTTTTAAGTCTTGTCTTCACCACAGTCAGGAGGGGAAATAAAAGAGGAATATCTTCTCTTTTCTGTCTCTCTCCTCTCCTCCAGCTGGAGCTCGGGGTGAAATCTGAGCTGAATTCTGCTCTGCCCTGACCCTCTGCGGCCGAGAGAAAGGGGGGAGTGGACCCAGTAAACACTTGGACTGTCAGAAAAGGCGTGTGTCTGTGCTCCCGGACTCCTCTAGCGGGTGTTCCTCCTCTGAGACACCGCTCTGCTCGCTGTGCTGCGGGTCTGAGTCCCTTCAGCAGCCCCCTCGCCCCCGCCCGCTCCAGCCTCCAGCTTTTGTTAGCAGCGGCTAACGGCGCATTAGCAACCACTACCAGGCGCAAACCCCGCCCACACCTGCTCTGATTGGTCACTCGGAGAATTAACTCCTCCTACAGGTGTGAACGGTGCATTAGCAGCGACTACGAAGCCCAAGCCCCGCCCACACGGCACCTGATTGGTGCTAACGGTGTATCAGCACAAAATTAGACTGCTGCACTAAAATCAGAAATCACCTGTTAGTGCCACTTTGTTTCATTTTGTAGTTTTATAATATACAAATATTACAAAAAATATAGTTTTTGTGTACACACACACACATTCTCTGTTTCATTGTTTCATAATACGCATGTATACACGCACAAGCATCTATATTTATTTTCTTATATTATTTGTATTGTGTACTTTTTATATTATACTGGAGTGTTGTTTTATTCTGTTGGTTATGCTGCTTCTACTTTCGTTGCCAATCATCTGTTTGCGTAAGTGGCTTCAGGTTGTGATTTAAAGTCAGATAGGATCGTTTAGACCGATCTGTTCTTGTTCTCTCTTCGTTTCAGTCATTTTATCTTGGATTTTATCACTGATGTCAATCAAATAACCACACACATTTAAAGCAAACAGGGTTTTTTTTAATTTTGTGTTTTTAAATGTTCCAAAATTTGCACTTTAGCTGCTGAAATGTAGAGCTGTCTTTTATGGTACCGGCTAAGGTATCCATGAAACCGCCGATGTTACTAAAATAAGAGGCTGAGCAGGACAGATACCCAAAGCTAAGTGTGGAACACAATCAAGCTAATAGCTTAATAACAATCTTTGCTAAACACTGTTAGTAAAAAAAATACACCTTATTTGAAGATAGGATGTAGATTTTTGCTTGTTTTTAGCTTGAGGCCACACATTGGATATAGTTCCATGCTTCATGAAAGTGTATGGGTCATTTTTGTGCCATTTACTACTTACCAATTAAAGCTCATCAACACTTAAAAAATGTGTTTTTTAAGTGTAAACCATATTCCATTCCTTTGATACAGACTCTGATACAGAAGCTAGCACCCAAGCTCATGTGTCCAGTGACAGAAGTCTGAGTTGCCAAGTCTGAGTGAGTGATGTTGGACCTACATTAATTTGAAATCTCAGTTAACATGGCTGAAATCCTGTGAGTAAACGGTCATGTCCATAGGTGCTGTAAGCAGGGGGACATTTCCGGGGTGGCTGCTAGCACTGATGGATCAAAGCCACACTCAGAATAAATAATGATGTCTGACAAGTGAGGACTGCTTCAGTTCCCCTCTGACCATGGGAAGCCCTCCACTTTCTCTCCAAGACTCCAATTCATTTTCAAACCCCGTCCCAGGAAGCAGATTTATTCCATGAGGGTGGGAGTCCTATCAAAACAATCGACTTTCGCTTTCGTTCATTTAAGCCAGAACTAAGAATGTGCTTAGTTCTGCATTAAGAACCAAAGAACTCGAGGCATTCTCAAGATAAAACATGAAAAACTGGGCTCACAGTTCAAATCAAGGCATTAAAAATATATGAATCACAAAGAGGCAATACTCAGAGTCATCTCAGACAATGACAAACAAGTGCCTTTTAAAAGAACATCAGAATGAAAAAATTATGGTGGAAAAAAGGGAAAAATATCTGCATTTATCACAGGCGGAAGCAGCTTAATGTCAAATAAGTGAAGAAAGCTAACCTGAATTGAAAGGAAAGGGATTAAGAAGCTTTGGAAAGAGCTTCACTCGATATAAAACTGGAAGCCAATCCAGTAAAATATATAAAATAAATAAACAAGAAGCATCCATACTTAGCTAGCACAGCACATTTCAAATGAAAACGATATATTTTTATGAAACGATATATAAAACAGGGCAGAAACAGAGTAGGCCATCCCTGTATTTTAGTCGACTCCTGGGTAAATCTGAGGACATCAAAACCTTACATCTGAGCACAGAGTCTATCTCCAGACACTAGAACACTCCAAGCCCATTTTCATAAATTCTGCTACATGGCGCGTAAGATCATTGTTTTATTCTGGCACACAATGCAGTGGCTTGCCTTTTTCTCCTCTCCTTTTTTTTTCCAGGTATGTTAGAGAGGCATGCTTGGCTGGCTTTGGCTGGGTCGTCCTAATGTAAGCCGGTGACCCATGGTGCGCAGCCAAGCAGCAGGGCCTGAGTGTGTGTGGCCAGGCTGAAAAGTGCCCTTCAGGCCCACAGACTCCTCCACTCCGCTGCTCCTGCCGCAGGGGGGCTGCAGGAGGGGGCAGGGGAGGGCAGGCGCACACATACACAGACACACACATTCGACTCGGCCTACATGATTGAAATACGTCTATTGAACTGAGTAGCCTGGGTGCAGAGCAGTCATGGCTTGCAGAACAGTGTCCACATCTCAACACACTGGAAAAAGCAAAGCAATCAAACTTACCTGCTTCAAAGGGGTACTTCATTTCCAAATAAATAAAAATACATGCTTCTTTCAGCTTACTCACCTTTGTCATATATTTAGTTCACATATTTGTCACATATTCGAATCAAGTAAATTCAGTGTATTACATTTTTGCCCATATTGTTTCAGCACAGTCCCACTGGCTCTATTACAAATGTGTTTTGATTTTGTGTAGAGGGAAATAAGCCAAAATTACATTAGTAATTGACCGTATACTGTAGATCCAGCTGATACAGATTAGGTTGAAAAGTGTTCCTTTAATAGTTTTTGCATTGTTTTCTATGGCTGAATCTCAAATGTCTATCTACATTCAATACACTGAGCTGCATTGTACCAACATAGTGCACTGAATGTTAGACAGGGAGTCTTCTTGCTCGGTCTGAGTATGAATTACTTTCTTTTAGACATATAAAGCACTATTTGTGCGAAGAACCTTTTATTCCGTGACCTACATAGGGAAGAGGGAGCTAGCATCATGCTATTATTTGTTTATATGTAAGCCGAATCCATAATATTGACAGAGATTCCACACTTTTTTACCAGCAGTGTATCTGTAGCTGTGTCCTCGAGCAGAGGGTTTTAACCTCGTTCTGTCACTGCAGTAGTGCAGTGTGTGTCTGCACCTGGCAGTGTGTTGCAACGGTGTGTTTGCTGAAAAGCCGCAGCTTTGTGGGACCGGCTTTGCCATCTGCTAAGTGTTGGTCTAATGAGAATACCTGAGGGAGCAGCCGACATCCACACACGGGCCGAACATCTGCCCAGTCCAGCCCCAGCCAACATACAGTCACTCAGCTGAAGAGCCGCACATACAATCAAACACTCAACAGCACTGTGATACCAATTAACCCCTTAAATGGCCAGAAGCTGCCAGCAGGCCAGGCCAAGTTTGCACTGCGTTCTTCATACTGAGAAATAACTCTACGTGTATTACTGGCCAGGCAATTTAAAGTGTCCTAAAACTTCAGTTAAATATTTTTAACTGCAGTTTTAGGACGGGGCAGCTGGTGGTTAGGGAGCTGCCCCTACAATCAGAGGGTTGTGGGGTCAAATCCCAGCACTGCTAGTGTCATCACTGAGGAGCCCTTGAGCAAGGTACCGTCCCCACACACTGCTCCCCGGGCGCCCCTCATTGGTGGCAACCCACTGCTTCCCTTGGTGAACTAATTAAATGTAGAGAAAGAATTTCACATTGTTCACACTGTGTGCTGTGGTGTGTTGCTTGCATGACTATAAGGGGCCACTTTACTTTTTTACTTTATTTATTGTGCCATGCTGTATTACGGACTGCTGGGTTATTTGTCAATCTCAGTGGTTTGACAGAATTTTACGATTTTATACCGTGCTTGCGCTCTCTCACCACAGTACCCAAACTGTGTTACCCAAATACACTATACACCCATGTGGAATCCCCACAAAGCTCTACAACTCCTCATCCCTAGGCTAGACACTGATCCCTGATCTGGTTTTTAGCACTTAAAACTCTCCTCTGGTTCTCAAACTGTACGTCACAGCTTTTTTCGTGGCAATATATAATTTTTCATGCATTTTAGTGCTGAAGTATTAAAAAAATTATAATTTACTGATTTTGTAACATAAATATTAACGGAAATTCAGCTACATTTCCATATAAAAATAACTATAAATGTTTTGGTATTGTGGAGAGAAACACAAAGAAAGCGGATGGCGAAATACAGTTGTACTCAGAGGCGGGAGGTTTGAAAGTAGCCAATCCGAGAACACTATTTATTTCTTTTTGATGCTGATTGGCTGCTGCCTTTTGAAGCAGCTGCAGTCCAGAATTTCCCCCGTGGAGCGTCTCGAGTGTTCTTCTGTTTTTCGTTTTGTTCTTTTTAAAGCCCTGTATTTTTATTACTGTAAATTAATTTAATTTATTACTTTATTTAGTTCAGTGTAAACTGTACAGTATGAATATGGGTTTACCTTTACATTTTGTTAAGAGCAATGTATTAAGCTGAGTTTAAAATGAAATTAAAGTGTTTTGGGAGCATAGTTGGGGGCATATTTAGGGTTTACACTATAACAATAGGCTTTTTTTTTTTTTACCACATCACAACATCACGGTTTTTCACTACACGCGGGTGCTCTTGGAATGATAAGCAGGGGTTTACTGTATATACAACACTGTATATTATATAATATAATAGCAAAAAGGTCCGTTACATCGGTCATGTGTTCTACCAGGTCAGTGAACAAGCTCAACCTAATTTTTATTTTTGCAAATCTTCATCACATTAATAATATCTGTGACATTTAAAATGACATTTGGTTAAATTTGGTTACATGTTGCCATGGTTTCCAGAACCAGAAAAACAAACAAACATAGAAAAAACTGATTGCAGCTCCCTTGCAGAACCACCATGACCCACTGGATTCAAAAATACTGGTCTCGAGAACCATTCAGGTCAAGTGTAATATTCTTGCTGGCACATGGGAGACCTGGGTTTGATTCCCTGTCCAGAAAGAGCCTGTGAACAAGAACCTCTGTTCTATATGAAAGTTAGTTTCTGCAAAAAAGGCAAAGGTGCAATTGTTTTTCACTGTTTTCCCAGAAAAAAAGTAGAACTTTGCACAAAGTGGTTAGCAGCTTTTGTAAAGGCGTTTTTGTGTGTAGACAGAAACATTATCTGTATTTATGAATATTCAGGGATTTAAACCAAAGGACTATTAAGAAATTTGAATACTGTATCACTGGTATATTTTATTAGTAAATAAACACTCAAACACAAACTGAACACCACCCATACGTTTTTTTTCCCTTTTCGACAAAGAAAATAAGCAAAGTGTCGAGATAACCTGCCGTGCTAACTTCAATTTTTCTCTTTAACTTGTATTAGCCTGTTAGCACTTCTGTCAATTGAATATTCTGTTGTAATTATGACTGATCTAAAGACAGTTTTCACATCTCTTTAACATTAATTTTCTTTGTTGTATTTATTCATAGTATTTAAACAGCCAATCACGCTCTAGACTCTAGTGTGGTGCAACTGTAGGATGTGAGTAGGCAGCAGACACGGTTGTGATGATTAAATCTGTCCTTTTGACGAAAGTGTTGATTCAAGGGGTTAGCCCCTAATAAGTACAAACACAAATCAGAGCAATGGGCACAAGATTTTTGATCAAGCTGCACTTTTCACTGTTTATAGTGATCATCAATAATGAATCATGTTATGCTGTGTAAGATGTCAGGGTAGGAACCCAGGCTTTGAAGCAACCATGGATCCTGCTGATTCAAAACCCTGCTGGTCTGGAGGAAGGCACAAACAAGTTAACTCCAGTACCACTCACTATCTGTGTTGGGTCTTCAGATGAAGATGGTAAACCACATCATATACAATAAAACACATTGTATAAAATGATTTGTTTCTAAGGAACTGTCTGCACTTTTTTTGTACTGAGCCCTATTATTTGATCCCCTGTGGTGCCAAAGCCATGCTTGGCTGGGAGACCAAGACAGCGCAATCGGCAGTGCTCTCTCAAAGAGAGTGCGGTGGCGTTCCCTCTCCCCCATCATTTAGTACAATGCGAGCCAGCACGGGTGTCTGTTAGCTGAGGTAATAGAATTGCTGGTTAATGTTCTCTTCCAAGCACTTTAAGCTGTCCACTGATGCTGTATTAGCGACAGTTCAAAAAATGCATTGGATGGTTTCACACGACTCAGAGGAAGCATTAGCTAGCCATCAACCTCCCTGTTTGGCGGTGTCATGTGACTGAGGGAGTCCCGGTTAGTGGGTGGAATCAAACACGATTAAATTAGCATCAGTTTTTACAGTGTAGCGACAACTTATGAATAAGTGTCCAACATATCCAGTATTCGGACAACTCTTTAAATCAGTGAATTTCTCTTAAAGGTGTGTACACTGATGATGCAGGTTATATGATTCCCTTAGAAAAGCACTGCTAATGGAATGGGTGGCTCTTGAGCAGCTACACATGAGTCTGAGGTCACCATTTACATTTACGGCATTTAGCAGACGCTTTTATCCAAAGTGATGTCCATTCCCTAACTACAAGGGGCAGTCTCCCTGGTTAAGGGTCTTGTTCAGGAACCCAGTGGTGATATGCTGAAGGTAGGATTCAAACCTATGACCTCTTGGTCCAGAGACAAATATCCTACCCACTAGGCCACCACCACTACCATGCCCAATGCTAGGCGACACTGGCCTGTAAAATGAAGTTCTCTGGAGTAATGGAGCTCCATCACATACTTTCGGGCTGAGTACCTAACCACCCTTATGGTCACAGCCTCCTGTGTAAAGCCTATCCAGAGCAATAGGAGGCTAGAAGGACAAACTTCATATTAATTTCCTTGATTTTAGAAGAAACTGAGACAAACAGACATCTGAAAGGTGATGTATTGTGACAAAGGGACAACGGTAAAATTGTTCATATTTTACATTTATGAAAATGTATGAAAACAGCAACATAGTAACGCATCATTATTCATTACAGGGTGATTGTTTGGATAACAGAAGAATACATGGAGCTCTGCTGTTTTTGTTTTGCACTGCTGAACTCAATCCACCGCAGGCCATTTGTTTGAGCATTTGACAAGCCCTGATACTGCCACCCTAATATTACTCAGTGTATTATTGTCATAGTTATTAAAAGTAACAATGGTTATTTCAGACAGGACTGTCAAATGCAACACCCCTGTGTAGGAAGGCGCCGGCCCCAGCCAGTAGCTTCCCTATAGATTAGCATTCAGGCAGCGACATAGAGGTGAATCTCACATGCATACACCTGGACACTGCTGAGACCACACAGTCAGGCCCAAGGCACTCCACCTGTGGTTTTGTTTGCATGCAAAGATTTTCTTCAGTCTGAACAAATTCACTCCGTTTGTGAGTGAATTTTTTGCCTCCTTTAATCCGAACAAAATTAACCACAAGAAGTTGCATAAGTCCAGAATGTAAGCAAAGATTCTCAGTGTAAAAGAGATTCAGCTGTTTGTGGGGTGATGGTATGTACCCCTATGTACAACTGGGTATGTACCACTTCTCAGATAGAGACTTCACTCATCAAGCTGGGGTAGCATGGGGCTGCCACAGAGGTTTCTGGCTTTGGGTGAAATGCTGGATCTGGCTCTCGGCCGTCCTTTTTGGCTCCCAGTGTTCTGGAGGACAAGGCTGGGCAGATTTGACCAGACCCCCATTCCCACCCCTGCCTCCATCCCCGTGGAAGTCATGGTCCCTGTCCCTATGTTTCCCTCCTTGTCACGTGGTGTTCTGTCCCCTGTCTAGTCCAGCATCCCGTACTTGGTTCCCACTCTGGTCCAGTCCTCTGTTTTGTCCCCTGTTGTGTCCGGTGTCCCTTCGGTTGTCCAGTCCAGTTATCCACCCAGTCACAGCTCTCTAGCTTTGATCCCCTCTGAGTTTGTCCACCCAGTTCACTTTCCTGGGTACAGTTCCATATCATTCCTGTAGTTCGCCCTGTTGTCTTCTCAGTCTCATGTTTAATCTCCATTCGCTTTTCATTTTGCATATTCATGTTAAGTTCATGTTTTGTGAATTAAGTCAGCATTTCATATTTGAAACTAGTCAGAACTTGCTCAGAAAAATCCTGCTCTGTTCTATTGACAGTCAAAGATGAAGGGTCAAGGCATTGATTTTTACATGCAAAATTACTATTGAAACAGATTCATGAATTCTCAATACATTCAGTATTTAA
>JBBIGA010000106.1:6022377-6033534 GCA_037576975.1 Alestes dentex | reverse complement strand
AATGTCTGCACAGTCATAAGGAGCGGTTCAGGACACATTTTACTGCGTGTATGACTATGCATGTGACAAATAAAGAATCTTGAAATGTTGAATATATATATGTGTATATATATATATATATATATATATATACAGTAAATACATATATAACAGAGAAGTGATACACTAATGCCTTCCCACTTCGTCTGATGCACTAATCAGGCTATTTTACATACCTCTGACTCTAATAAACAGCCTGTGAACAAATATCATTATTATTAAACTGGTCAATCGAAGACCCTAGATAAGGTCTGTCTGCTCGAAATATGGCTTGATTAATTTGGCTTTGAGAGGCAGAGCCTTAGAGCTGGGATCAATACGTGTGCAGTCACCTGCCAATACTGCGCTGACTGAGCCCATTAGCCAACGGCTGCAGCGACGGCTGGCAGAAACGGCTGCTGGAATGAAGTCACATGAGCAGAAAGCTGCCAAGAAAAAAAAAAAACCTGCCAACCTTTGGTGCTGTCAGGAGGGCACCTCCGGAAATGCAGGCAAAATCAGCATTTTTACAGCAAATTTACATTTCTCCTACCACGGTGCATATTTCATGTGTTCCTTTACATGAAATCACGTTATCAGAGGGTGAATAATAACATGAAGCTGGGTTTGTCTAACAAG
Organism: Alestes dentex; assembly: GCA_037576975.1. NCBI lineage: Eukaryota > Metazoa > Chordata > Actinopteri > Characiformes > Alestidae > Alestes > Alestes dentex. The sequence continues at coordinate 6,032,877 of JBBIGA010000106.1, read as the reverse complement.
TGAGTTAATATTAAAAAGACAATGTTAAAAAAAATGGATTATACCATACACTTGATGTGCATGTGATGTGATGTAATCATAATTATCAATTTTGGTTGTCATATGGCACTATATTACTCTATAGTCTGTAGACCCATGCATTGTTTAGAATTGATTCATTAATTAAACGAAACATACATAATAAATCAAATACAATATGTGTGGACTGTGCAACTCCATTGTATAATAAAACAATTTCCTGTTTTGACACTAGGGAGAAAAGGGGGCAAGAGTGAGAAAAGGGGGCAAGAGTGGCACTAATAAAATTTCATCTAGAGTGCCCAATAGGTCAGGGCTGGCACGGCACATGAATATAATTGGTGCATTAGCCCATGATGTAGATAGTTCAACTACTCCGAAGCCCTCCCGATTCACTGGGTTGAATCCCAGGACTGCCAGTGGCACCACTGAGATACCCTTGAGCGAGAGACCGTCCCCACATTCTGCGTCCCGGGTGCTGCTGCACAATGGATTAAATCCTGAGTAAGAATTTTACATTGTTCACACTGTGTGCTGTGGTGCGTTCACACGTGGCTATCAGGAGCCACTTTACTTTACTTTACAAACGCTTGAGCTCAAGGGTGTTCAGTACTTTTACAGTATAAAAGCACCATATCCCCGAATCATATTTTTAATGTGCATCGAATCCATACACTTTATATCGACTCTAGGTTTTTCATCATTTTTTTTTTCCTATTTCAAATGTTTATGAAAAAAACGTGCCTTTCTCCTGGGAGAGGGAATCTAGTGTGCCTTCAAAACTCATTTAGGGTGCACACTAGCACAAAGGCTGTACAAACAAGGCTTGTCGTGACATGATGGTTTTATTTTTAAAATCACTGATTATCATTTGACTACCTGTTAGCGATTTATCTTCTACTCTCTATTACAGGAAGAGACAGGGCCTGATCAACACACCCCTTTATGTCTACTTTCAGGCCATGCTGTGTTTTACTTATTTCTTAGTTGTGTATTTTCATGAAGGGCTATGCATGGCTGATCAATTTATTTGGACATCAAAAAACTGATTGAATGAATCAACAAAATAATCAGTGATTTAATCATATAATATGTCGCGGCAGCCCTAATGCAGAGAAACTCTGAGTTTTATTGGGTGAGATCCCAGCTTGCCTGACAATGGAACAGTTTTTAAAAATTTACTTGCATTACAGCATTTAATCTCTATGCACATTTCGGTCCTATAAATCAACACAGCCTGCATCACTTACCTGAAGCAATCAAAGGACATTAATTTGTCATGACTAATTGCAATACAACAGTAGGTCTATAAATAGCCACTGGAATGGCTGATTACACCTGAGAGAGGGAAATCAGCGCTGTTGTTTTGACAGGAATATGACAGAATTTAATGACAAGCCCATCACTAACACACACTGTGAACAGGTACAACTATGGATCAGAAACTCGTGCTTTACACACACATACTGCTGGGGGAAACACACACTGCATCGATTACAGCGACTCGCTGCTCGCCCCTATTAAACCACTGCTGACAACAAGGCTGAGAGTTATACTGAAGGAGAGAAATCACACGGGCAGGGTATCGTTAAGAGAACACGCACCAGGACTGCACCTGTCGGAACGTGTTTAATGCGTCAGCAGTTACTGGATACTATGTGTGTAATCTAATGTAAATACATAATCCTGAGTGAAATCCTAAAACCTCAGTTTCTTAGTCAAATATTTATTTGCATACCTTTTCTGTAGGTTAATAATAAACTGGAATTGAGGTTTAAAATGGAATATTTCATGTCCTGATATGGTATAACCAGTTCAAAATCACAGCTGATCTTTACATTTACACTTTTACACTTAAAAAAAAAAATACACAAGCCCCATGAATTAAAAAATGGAACATCATTAGCGGAAAAAGAAAAGATATAGCTGGATAGAAAAATAAAATAGAAAAACAATCCTTGGCTTTTTGTAATGTCCTGTCTTTTCCTCCTGTCTTCATGGGTATGTTGTTGTTGATAGTCTCCAAGTGCCTTTGTTTATGTGTCTGTACTCCATGTGAGTGTGTGTTGTTTTGGTCTTTGCCGCACCTCAGCCCTGCTCACCTGTGTTTTGTTCCTGTCTCCTCCCCTGCCCAGGTGTTTCTAGTTAGTTTACATAACCTTGGTTCTGTGTGTTAATGCCCTTATGTTATTTGTCTGTGTTTTTGTTATTGTGTTTGTTCTTTGTGTTAATGCCCTGGTGTTACTTGGTTTGCTTCTGCTTGGTGTTTGTTCTTTGTGTTAATACCCCGATTTGACTCCTGTGTTTTTGCCCCAATGTTTTTTGATTCGTTTTTGCTCTCCGTGTTTTGTCTCCATGCTGTGTCTTTGCTAAGTGTATCTCTGTTCAGCCCTGCATCTTGTTTCCCGTTAATAAACTCAGAGATTGCATCCACTCTCTTGTCTACATCTCTACATGTAACAGAACTAACAATCGGAACGGATGTAGGGAACAAGTTAGGCCGACTGTTGGGATGCAATACAGCTATGGTTCAGACGAGCGAAGAAGAAGGCTAGTCTTCAGGTTGGCCGAGAGTTGCAGTGCCAGAGGTGAGTAGGAGCACGAGGACCACCCAGCTGGCCAACTTTGTCAGAGGGTGGAACAAGTGTCCCGCCAGGAGGCAGCTGAGAGGCGTGAGTAGCAGTGTGAGGCTGAGGGCACTGAGAGCTGCACCAGAGTGCAGGGGGTGTAGTCCACCTCTGCTCGGGAACTCTCTAGCCGAGCTTCTATAGCAACAGGAGAAATGCCGTGGTGCGGCAACTCTGTGTTAGGGAGGACACTGGCATCATAAAGGTCTTATAAAGCCACTTTGTGCCCAAGAGGACGCCTCAGTAATGGCTCCCAGTGCCAGTTCCCATGTCTGCAATGGAGTCACCTAACAGCATCACCCAATTTCGCAGAGGTCACTGCCAAATGGGCGCTTGATTGCACAGTGCCCCCTGCTGCTCCAGAGGGCACCTTGTCATCACCAGTGCCCCCCACTGCCCCGGGGAGCACCTTGTACTGTGCAGTGTGTAAAACAGAATACAGATCTTATCATTTAAACTAGTATATTGTAGCGTTGTGCAGTGTGTAGGAAAATACAGTATATAGATCTTGTCATATAAAACATTTAGCACTAGAAGTGTTAAATTCTTCAGGACTCGACACTGCGGCTTTGTCTGAGTCACAAAGGCCTAATTGAAACTTTCTCTGATGTTTTGCCGCTTGTTTTGACACTGGCCTCTGCAAATGGCACAAAATCAATAGAGCTGCCTGTCTGCAGTCTAACTGAGGGAGCCTCATTCAAAACACACACGCACACACACACACTTGCTTCTATGAATGTCTGACTTTCAGTCTTCAATAACCATTGCCTAGGAAACATTTAAAACAAAACTATGCTTCTATTTGATTATAATGACATGCTTCAGAACAATTTATCTACACTGAATACAATGTGACCACGGAGGCTCTTTTCATAGTGGACTATAGACAAGAGATTCACCCAAGATGCGTTCAGATAAAGTGCTGCATCAATAGTAAGGGGTGGCTCTCTCTTTACAGTAACACTGAGCGTAATTACGCTACGGCATTTTGGTACAGGTAGAGGAGCAGCAGTCAAATGCAGTGTGAGTGCACTCCCCCACCTCACATCACTTAAATCTTTAAAACACGCATCAGCCAAATAATGAACTGGCCAATTCCGATCTCAGCTGATTTCAAACATACCTTACTAAAACAGGTAACACAAAAAAAATCTTTTTTTAATATCAGCATATATCAGCACATACGATTACTATAATTAATTATAAGCAGTAACATTGCATTGTCAATCAATGCATTTTCGCTCCCTAGTGTGTATGTGTGCAGTGGGGGATGGTCAGGGCAGGCTCAGTAGTTGTCTATCTCTCCAGGGCATTTCTTGAGTCATTAATAAGAGCAGTGCTCACAGCAGTACAAAGAAATGGGCAGAAAATTCAAAACCAAACCGCCACAATGACCTCTCTTTTATTCACACACGGTCGGGTCACTGACAATCTGCCAGCCGACGCTGCTCTGTTTGAGCTTGGTTGTGTACGCGTGTGTGTTTGTGTGTGTGTGTGTGTGTGTGTGTGTGTGTGTGTGTGTGTGATGTCCAGCATGTTTCACCTTTTATTCTACCCTTTCATTGCACTCTATTGTTATCTCGTCTCGCCATGAAGCATCAGTTATCACCCCGAAGATGAAGCAAAGGAGACATTAGCAATTTGAGATACTCCCCGTAATTTGATGCTTAACACTCTTTCAATGTAATCTCTGTCTGCATATGGTCGATTAGCACAGGCAATCTCAGAGAAGACTAGAAACCCATCAACTTAAAACACACCTTCTTTAGAAGCCAGTTCCACAGATACAGTAGACAGAAATCAGGTTGAAAAATACAGCTACAAACATGGCACCTGCCGGGGTGCTGTTTCTATGACTTCATCCCATAATCACAGTAAAGTGCTTCTTCTCAAATGGCTTTATAGTGCACCAGCGCAGCTAAAGGTTGCAGTACGGACGTGAATCCTGCAGGTGACGCTTGTTTTGCCAGCCTGGATCCCCCAGACTTAATGCACTTAGGCAAATAGAGGGCCGGCAAGCCATTTGGGGAAGTGTAGAGCGATTAGGTGAGTTGGTGATTTAGAGGTGGCCTGTCAGCAAGCCTCACAGCCGCCGTCACCTCACTGGAGATGAAAATGGCTCTCGTAATGGCACAGGCAACTGGACGAACAGACCATTAAGGCATGTCAACACGAAGATGAAAAAGAAGCGAAACATGAGGTGGTGAAATTAGCGCGCAAGCACAGAGCTGAGAATGCCGTGAAAGACTTAAGATGCAAATGCTATGATTTACCAGTGATTATGCAACGTGGCACAGAAAAAAAGGAATCATAATAAAGAACAAACAAATGTAAGGTGAATGTCTGAAACCTTGTTCTATTCACCAGTAGGGGTGCACTGATCCAAAGCTCAGCATCGATATTGGTCCAATATCGGGATTGGACATTGGAAAAACGTGCTCAGACTCAGTCAGGACATCCATACGCCCCACACAGTGGCTCCATACGGCCCACACAGTGGCTCCTTACCCCCACACAGTGGCTCCATACGCCCCACACAGTGGCTCCATACGCCCACACAGTGGCTCCATACGCCCCACACAGTGGCTCCATACGCACCACACAGTGGTTCCATTCGCCCCACACAGTGGCTCCATACGCCCCACACAGTGTTCAGATCTTGACTTTTCTTATTTGTTTCAGTGGCTTATTTTGATATATTTTTCTGTCCCTAAAATAAGACTACTACAGTCACCTCTAATAAAATGTTAATAATTTTAATGATAACTCCTCCAGGGGTTTAAACGTGTTATGTTCTAAATTATGAAAAGCCTGTAAGATAAATAAAATGTTCCTATGTGTGATGTAGAATGTAAAAAACACTCAGGAAGCAGTCACTGTATCCTCAAACTGCAGAAAAGTCACTGCTTGAACTACAAATGAAGAAAAATGAACAGGGGTTCAGTTTGAGTCTGACAAACTAAAAACTAAAAGAAAACTAAAAGGAAGGCATAAGGAGACTTAAATATTGAGCCTGTTCCAAGTAAAACTGTAAAATGTAATATTAATATGCAAGTGATTGACAGAGTCCACTCGTATGAAAACGGCTGTTTAATACATGCAGTGCACTGGAAAAGGAAAAATGAGGAAACATCAGTCCTGCCGTTATGGATCTGAGTAATAAAGGAAATTGGTAGGCGAGTAAATGCACCTCCAGCCTGCAGTTTGAGCTGGCTCTCCTTAATGCGCCAGCATCTGAATGCTTTCTGTAAACGAGCCACGGCAATTAGCACTGGATTAATTGGTGTCTTTATCTCATTAGGACCAATCAGATGTGAGTATGATGAGGTTTGCCTGGCTTGGCATTTGTTTAAGTGGATTGCTGTAATTGCTGTCATTATTACAGGCTCTTTAGTGAGGCGTGCTGAGCACCATGGGGTGTGACTTGTCGAGCCCAACTGTGTGTGTGTCTGAATAGCCCCACAAAATTGTGCTTCATACGCTGCTCTGGACCAGCGGTCATTAGCCCCTAACATAAACCCATTAACACTTTTCCTCCTCTGGAGCAAGTTGCCTTTTGTGCTTACACCTAATTGCTGCCCCACCTACCCACACCGCAAAATTTTACAAGCCCCATTCCGCTGGATATGGCAACCCAGGAGAGGCATGGGCCAGCATGCGATGTGATCTTTGAAAAACCCTGGGGTGTTTTTTGTCAGCGCTGATGGAGCAAAGGCTTTAAACCTGACACACATTCTTCCACACTTGCGCCTTCCCATAAACAGAGTCTCTTTAAAGCCTCTTTGTAATTATAGCCGTGCAATTGATGGTTAGTGAGCTCCATTTAAAAACACAGACAGTGACAGCGGAGGAAATCACTAACCTCTGGCCGACTCATCCTGCGGCCCCGTAGACAAATAAAACCACAATGATAAAGCCATTTTGGCACGGAGGCATTTTTAAATCTAACCAACCAAAACTGATTTACCCTCAAGAGGAGCTTACACTTTAGGACTGCTTTAAAGATCTGTGCATATGATCTCTGAGAGAAGAGGAGAAATAAAGAACGGCAGTTAGAATTGTGGAGGAAACACTAAAGCTATCGATTGTGTGGTGGACAAACTTTACACAGGCTTGTAAGTCCTCTAAGGGGACCAATCAACTTTTATGACCCTCATAACTATTTCACCCCTCTTAACATTAACAGGCAGAGCTGGACCGAGAGGCAGAGCTACTCCTGGCTGCCTAAGCTGCGAGGGAGGTCTGTATCCATGGCTTTGTAAAAACAGGAAATCCACACCACTAAAATATGGATTTTGTTCCTGCTCTTCATCCAGCAACACATCAGAGAACGGATTAACTGTGTCGATACAATATGCCGTGTGCTGCAGTCAGGAAACCCTGTAGGACCAGACCAACCCCGCAAAGACCATTAATCTTCAAACATCATCATCTTCCATTAAGCACCAACATTCTCTACCCAAGACCAGCATTGACTACCAACACGTCCCCCAAACACCATCATTCTTTATCAAGCGCTTTAATTCTCCAACAACTCACCACTATATAAACAAAGCTATTCCCCAGTAAACACAAAACATCACAATTCTCCATCAACACCCGGGTCTTTCACCAAACACCATCATCCTCCACCATCCTCCACTGTTAACCTAACATTTGACATTTGGCTCTATTACATTCCAGTAAAGAAAATGACCAGCCAAATGAAAACTCCTAGAGCTCAGAGTGTATCAGTAAAATCCGATTTCAACAAATAAAAATGGTGTAACTCGGCCGCTCTCCGGACCCCCTCCCTCTGCAGGTTTTCCCCACCCACTTATGGGCGGAGACTATCCTGAAAGTTCTTCCAGGTTCAAAATCTTGTGTTTTTTTTCTGTTTGTTTCTAAGTCCTAAAATAAAAAACATTTGGGCATTTTTGTTCTTTATGGGCATTTGCAAGTGATGCTATTTTTAAAAACTCAGCAGCGGTTATTATTATAACATGTTTTTTATGTCACACTGATTTTGGTTTTATGTGAAACAGGAACACCAAACAAAGCTCAGCTTGATGCCTGACACATCAAGCATTAACACAAACCAGGGGAACTTCATTGTAAGGAGTTGTTTTGCTGTAAAATGATAATTTACCATTTGTTGCGTTTCCGGCACGGATCCGTACTGCCCGTGACCTAAGAGTTCACCAACATGGTAGGGTAAGGACAACCACACACAGGTATGTTACACAAAACACCAGCGTGTGACTTTGCCGGAGGATGCTGGGTCAGTGTGCTCTGGCCTTCACACAGTGAAGGAGGATGTTATATCAGTACCATCCAGCTGAAAGGAAGTTCTTTTTCCTCACTGCACCTCGGAGGGATTCCTGCAACTGGCAGTACAAGGTTTAGCACCAGAACAACAGTGCCTTTCAAACTTGAACTGTACAATATGCACATTCACCGTGCTGTCTGTTAGTAAACCCGAAGCTAGTTCTTGGGAGATTGTGAGGCTGTTAATACAAATGCACAGTTCTTTCTTGATTTTTTTTAGCATTTTTTTTTGAGAAAAAGCTTTTAGGGCATATTGTTGGTAGCATCTTCTCTTTGACCATTTAAGTTCTGGATGCTTTTCAGTGGAAGGCACCATGCCTATTCAAGCTGGGTGGGGATGTGTCAAAATTCAAGAATTGAGATTCTTTTTTGTTACATATACAGTTATTCCAGTACAATGTGTAGTGACTTTATACAGAACCAGAGTAAGAAGTAGTCAGGATCACTGGAGAGACCTGAAACTTCCTTGGCTGTCTCAGATGCTGCCTTTCCTTTCTGGAATGGGCTTCAATGTGTTCAGTCTGTGTCAGGTGTGGACGATCAGGTATTTGAAGCTGCTCACCATCTCCACTGCAGTCCTGTTGATGCTGGGGGGGGTGTAGGACCGCAGCACTACTGTGTCGTCAGTGTATTGGAGCTGTGTGTGTAGGGTCACGGTTGTTGTGGATGCCATTTGAGACTCTTCTTATTTATGCCTGCTTTGTGAATACAGGGGGTCCTCGAGTTACAACAGTCTCGACATACAATGTTTCGAGTTTATAACACTGACTGCCACTCCCACTCCCACTCAGCTTACACCGTCAGCCTCATACTTACAGACTACACTACTGGTCAAAAGTTTTAGAACACCCCAGTGTTTCAAGCTTTTTTTAATTGAAATTCCAACAGTTCAAGTCCAGTGAATAGCATGAAATGGTACAAAGGACAGTGCTGAACTGCGAGATGTTTAAAGATGGTAAGGTTACCCAGAAGTGGGAAATAATTCTGTAGCGCCATGCAGTACCTCTGGTCTGTGCTGAGTTGGTCGGGTTCGTCCTACAGCAAGATAGTGACCCAAAACATAAGTCCAAGCTCTGCCAGAACTACCCCATAGCTGCTTTAGGATGAACTGGACAGAAGAGTGAAAGCAAAGCAACCTATAAGTGCCGCAACTTATGGGAACTTCTGCAACATAGTTGGGAAGAACTTTCTGCGGAATGAACAATGAGACATTGAACCGCTTGAACTTCAGTACAAAAAAAACAGAAAAACTGGGGTGTTCTACAACTTTTGACCGGTAGTGTACGTGGGTGAAGTAGTTTTGTTACGCGCGGTGGAAGAATACAGTTTTTTTTTCTGTGGCTTTTTCTGTGGCTTAGCTGTGTTTTTATGATTTTACAGCTGTGTTAGGATTGGTAAGAGACTTAGACCAGGGTGTGTTTCGACTACAACCAAAACGGATCTGTGTCGTAACTTGATGAACTGGAATGGGCCCATTCATTTTTATATTACCCTGTATGTCATACCATATCTTAAACCACAATCACAAGTTTGTGCCACCTTAATGAATGTAATTCAGTTTGAGCAGTATGGATGCTCTGGTGATGTATTTTCTTATGGCAATGATTTGGACTATCTAGTCCACTGAGTTCTAGTGAAATGACTTGTAGCCGCAGTTCAGGGTTAAAGATTGTTACACTAAAATGTCTTTGCTGATTGACTGAGTAGAAAATTAGTGTTTTTTTTAGCCGAACTACTCCTTTAAAGCTAAACTCCAAACAATAGGCTATATTGCCTAATACAAAACTAGGCAATCAGTATTGAATCTTGAATGTCTTTGAAATGTTCTGGGTCAAAACCAAAAAGCCTCTTCCTCTCCCTCAATATAAACTGTGCGTGACTGGTGCATTTGGGAGACCAACAAAGGCAAGTCAGATATGAATAGGGGAGTAGAACTGGGTTCTTTTGCTGTAACATTTGAGTGTAGTGTAATAATAAAGCCTGTGTTATTGAAGAGGGATTTCACAGAGAGTGAGACTGACACCAAGTGTGTGCAATAACTGATAAGTGTGAATCACTCTGATCTACACACTGCTGCAGGCATCATCTGCTCCATTAAAACTCACTCACACACACACACACACACACACACACACACACACACTCAAGCAGAAATATTTATGCCAGTGGCCAGCAGAAACATCAGGACTTCAGAAAAAAGAGAAAAAAAAGAAGTGTAGCGAGGAATATACTGGAAAATCCCATCTTTACTCTACTTTGAAGTCTCTCTCTCTCTCTCTGTCACACACACACACACACACACACAAAGGTATTGCTCACTGTCATTTGATTCCGCTGTAAGTCCTGAAGTGTGTCAGTCACGCGTTCATTTAGATGAATGTATTTAATCGGCTTGTGAAAGAAACCCTGACCTTCATGCCACATCACCTTCTCTCTCTCTCTCTCACTCTCTCTCTCTCTCTCACTCTCTCATTCTCTATCTCTCTCTCTCTCACTCACTCTCTCACTCTCTCTCTGTCACTCTCTCTCTCTCTCATTCTCTATCTCT
>JBBIGA010000106.1:5993321-6005443 GCA_037576975.1 Alestes dentex | reverse complement strand
CTCTCTCTCTCTCTCTCTCTCTCTCTCTCTCTCTCTCTCTCTCTCTCTCTCTCTCTCTCTCTCTCTCTCTCAGTGGAGTCCGTAATAGGTGGACATTAGGATTCTGCACTTCAGACAGTGCAGAGTGGAGTAGATTCATCATGATCCGGCCCTACACTGCCACTGTCCACACAAATGAGTGCAGAGGAGATCAGTCCATAAATCTGACCTTCACTCGCGTAATGAAGCTTAGATTCTGCAGCCTGAGGACGCGTTCACTTCCGTGCGGTCATTATGATTTGTCTGAATCCACACGTTCGCCAGTTTTTCCTGTGTCTGACCAGCGTATCCACATGTATAGGCCTCGTTGATCGATTTCAGATGACTCACACACACCCACACACAACCACACACACCCACACACACACACACACACACCCACACACCCTTAATCATGTACTACACCTAGACCTAATCGTATATTATACTGGATCCAAATCCTAAACTACACCTAAACATAAATCTGTATGACACCTAAACCCGATCCAATAATACCCCTAAACCAAAGAATATGTAACATTTACATTACATTACATTCATTTAGCAGACACTTTTATCCAAAGTGACTTTATCCAAAGAAACATTCAAGTTTCAGGACAGTCTGAGAACCAGAGGAGTGTGTAGTATATAAGAGTAGTGCAGGATTCTGCTGCTCTTGCTGGTTTAGGCAGTTCATTCCACCAGCAGGGAACCACAGAAGAGTCTGGACTGGGTTTGCCTCGTGAGCAGGGGTGACTTCAGTGAGACTCACCTGTTCTTTCTTTGTCTCTCTTTATTTAAGCCACCTCTACCATGAGGCTGGTGTCTGTTCACCCATACTACTATGCTCTCCTGCCCTATTGCCAGTAGGGGCCTCTTTGCCTGCTGCCCTTTGTGACCTTGGGGGTTTGCTGTGTGCAGGCCTCTCTCCTCAGGAGTGTTCGGGCCACTCCCTCTGCGAGTTTCTGGATGGATCTCACTTGGAACCACGTGGTTGCTTGGTGCAGGCCTCCCCACTGCAGGGATGTGTGTGACAGGTCTCTCCTGCGAGAAGCCCTGGTGCCTTGTGTGGTAGTTTTGTGTAGACCCCACTCATCAGGTGTGTGTCCGGCCAGCCCCTGATCCTGATACAGCCTTATGTGTCCTCGAAAAGGCCTTTGTTCGTCTGATTCCTGTATGTGTTACTGTGAGGGCCTTTGCCCATGGGCGCCGGAACCATTATATCAGGGGGGATGTGCCCCCTACTTTTAAAAATAATTCGTTTTGTCCCCCCATTAATCCACACTGAAATTATGAGAGAAAGTTTTCATTATTCCACGAAAAAACATCTTTCTCAACAACAGAACATGATTATTGACCAAGACTATGATTTTAACATATATGTTTTATAGTATATAATGTGTGTAACTTTATATAGAAATGCTTGCATCACTTCCTACAAGAAAGCAGCATTTGTACTAGGAAGGCCTCATAGCCATGTAAATTTAAATGCATTAAATTATTATTTTATTATTTGTACTTTCTTCCTAAGAGGAAATGAGTCATTCAATTCTCCCTCTCTCCCTCTCTCTCCCTCTCTCTCTCTCTCTCTTTCTCTCTCACTCTCCCTCTCTCACTCAGTGGTGCATGCAGGCTCCTCAGAGTGCCGTCATACCTGCCTGTCCCACCGAGGCTCATCCGGAGCGAGGGAGAGAGAGAGAGCTAGCAGGGAGGGAGGGATGGAAGGAGGGAGGAGCCGCTGATCTCCTATCACGCGTTCAGAAGAGCGGAGCGGGTGGAAGATTGATGACACCCTCCGGAAGAAACAGAAGATGGGCGCGTAGCGGGCAGCCGCTCATGAGCCCTGATAGACTCGTCTCTTAATAAACATCACTGATATGTCATCCATGCCGTGTTTCACTCAAAGCAGATCTGTGTGGCGGGGAGAGAGCCAATCTCAACCACACACACACACACACACACACACACACACACACACACACACACACTCCAACATGCAGCAGTTCCGCACTCACACACTCTAAATATGGATGCACAGCAGCAGGAGAGTATCACACATTTCTAGGCCCTGCACAAATGGGGTCTCTGTGCACTCAACCCAACATCTGCCAACCCCCAACACACACACACACACACATACACACACACACACACGCACACACCGTGCACATCTTCTTGATTATGTTTACAACTCATAAATATGTTTAAAAAGAACTTTGCATCCTAGTAAAAATATAGGATGTGCCCCCCCCAGTGAGGACCCAAATACCATAGAATGTAACTTTCACTAAAATTGCTGCTAGAAAAGCATGCAAACACGAAAATCAGAGTAAATTCTCTTATTATTAGAAGGGCCATAAGGGCAGATTACTGTGATTACTTCAGTGTTTTAAAAAAAGGAAATCCCAGAACAGTGCTGTACAAATACAAATGGTACAGTACAAAAGTGTTAGACAGCCATATAGTTTAAAAATATATACTTATATATAAACTTATTTTGGTGTAAAAACACATCTGATGTAAGACGATATACGATGTTTAATGGAGGACTGGTTAGGTAAACTCGTGAAGTTGGGCTGAACTGAAAAAGTAGTGAGACTGAAAGTGCCGTCCCTGGAATGATGCTGTTTAAAAGGTAACATAATTAGATTGTGTTAAATTGTTGAGCACACTGGCACACATTCAAATGGTTATTTGTTTATTTCTTCTAATCTGCTTGTTCCAGAGAGGTAAATATTGACTAACCACCTAACAGGCAGCAAGTGAACAAAATCAGTTCTGAAAGATAGATGAAGGCATAACATCCTTAAAAAAAACGGGTGAATCTCTATGTTACATAAATGTTCACAGTGATAATTCTTAAACCGCGTTCAGTGTTTCTTGGGAATCCCAGCGTCCCTCTGACTGTGTGGCTTGTAAACAGAGTTGAAATAAATCACACCCTGAGGCAGAGACAGGACTGGCGAGTTGTTTCATAATAAAGTTATTATATGATTCACACCCGTATTATAAGATTCACACCCATGGCCAAGGCTCATCAATTTTCACGATCAAAATAAAGTTTAACGATAGAAAGGGGGCTACCTTCTGTACCACATTAACACAACTAACAAGAGACATACACTGATTCTGTCAAATCAACTGTAAAGGCTCTAATGGGGGAAATAATGCTGATCTAATTAATACCAGCAGGTATCAATCTGAAAGGGGAGAGATGACCAGGCTACTTATATCTGTACGGATCAACAAGCCATTGTATAAAGGAGCATGATTTTGGCCGTGAAACACTTTCATGGCTCATTTTGGAGAAAGAACTGTGAAGAATTCGCATTATTTCTGAGAGTGGGGATACAGAGACATGATAGAATCCACAAAGCACCCAAACAACCTGCAAAGAAGGAGGAGAAGAGAGAGGGGGGGGAAAAAAGAAAACATTTTACTGCAAACTCTGCCAGTTTTATGGAGTCTACTATTTACAATATTCTGTATTTTCACTGCAAAAAACGGTTGTATCTGTCACAATTCTATCTCCCAGACTCGCCCTCTACACTGTATAATGCCTTGTTAAAGCCAGCCGTGTGTGAAATGGTGTTTTGAAATAAATGAAACCGACCAGGAAGAGCCGGAGAGGGGGGAATATTGTCGTGTCAAACTGACAGGCAGGCAGTGAGAATGTAACAAGTGCCATCATCTTAAAGAAAAAGCGGATTAAATAAAAAACCCTGCGCATCTCTCCCTGGCTCATATTGACACGTTGGCGCCGGGGCCATTCTTCATTGTCTCATCAAGACGAGGCATTATGGCGGAGCATCAGATATAGAGGCCCTGGTGTAAAAGTGTTGGGTGAAGATTTTTACCCCGCGTCTCCTCTTCCCCCCTCTGCTCTCCTTCATGTGGATTTCCCACAAACCCCAGCACCCTAGCAACCCATAGAGGGAGAGGAGCTGTCAGGCAGAGTTTGAAAAGGAAGATTCAGAGAAAGTTTTACAGCCAAGGAAAAAAAAAAAAAACACTGATGCTCCCTTTTTTTTTTTTGCTCGCGAATATGTATTGAACCCTCACTCTACCAACCCCCACCCCCTCGTGGCTGCTCTGATGTCTGTCCCGCCAGTGACCCCACAACCTATGTATTGTTAATCAGTGAAATTTGTCGGTGGCTCAGATGAAGCTGTGATCAACGTTTTAGCGGAAATTCTCCAAAGGCAAAGTGCTGCGCTTGACACCCTCTTTCATCCCTCATCTGTTAAATATCACACTGCTGGCAAATGTGACAGTATTGTGAATCGATGCCGCTAGAGACAGAATAATTGGACCTCGTCTCTTTAAAAGGCCTTCCAGTTTTTTTTCTCTCCTTTTTTTTCACACAAATTGCTCATTTTTATAACCACAATGCACATCTACGTCTGTCTCTTTCGGAGCTGCAGCCACACATTTACAAATATAAAGAGATATGTACACACACAAACACACACACACACACACACACACACACACACACACACACAAGCATTCAAGCCTACAAAAACAAAGCCCACTATTATTCATTTCATATGTGGGAGTGGGTGGAAGCAGCTGGCTGGACAGTAATTAGACAGAGAAAATCATAGATCATGTCTTTAACCTGGAGAGCTTGTATATCTTTAGGGGTCGTTAATTTTAAAAGAGCACCATTAACCTGGGGTGAGATGGAAAAAGAGAGCGGGAGAGGGCAGAGCTTTATAAAACAAACTCATGCAGATGTGTGCAGAGGGAGAGAGGGACTGAGAGCGGGAGAGAGACAAAGAGAGCGAGAGAGAGAAAGACGGATGGCTAGCCGTGTGTTTGCTTTCCTCTCCTGCTCTCTGACTGGGTCCTGATCCCTTGTTAGGTGCGAGTGTAAATCATTAAAAATCCCCAGCTGTGGGAATTGCTTGATGATGTAAACCAGTTGTTCAAACCCTGAACTCCACGGTGCGAGTGTGAAGCGTCAGCCGCAGTGCTGTCACATCAAAGGCCCACTCCCAAATTTAAAGCCACTATCTCTTCACAAACAAGCTGTGTTTTGTAGTCGCGGGCGTTTGTCTCGCTAAGGGTCCCACTGATTGGGTGTAAGAGACTGAAGGGAAGGAAATTAAAACTCGATTTAGCAGGCCTTTGCACTGAATCAGTTCTGCTGAAAGAGCTTCAGTGTGGCTTTAACAGGCACTCACTACAGTATAATGCACTTCAGTATATCATACTTTACAGTTTACAGTAATTATGTTCGGTTTGTACATTCTTTATGTCATTACTTGTGCAGCACAGGGAGTGAGGGGAAATGGGGAAACGTTTCCTCAGTCAAAATATTGTGACCTCATTGGAATGAAGTTGAGCAAGTTTATACATATACTAACTTTGCCTGAGTTTTTAAGAACTGCAGACAATATTTCTCCTCATTTCCAAATAAAAATATTTTTCATTAATGTATGATTTTGAAGGAAATTACAAAACATCAAAATAAGAGAAATGGTGCCGTGTTTACAGAACTTGAATAAATCAAAGAAAACAAATCTCTTGTTCACTCAAACAAAATGGCAATAATTACCTTTGACAAACTTCTAGTAGTTTTTTACCATCCAACTGGTCACATTGCAAGAGGAGAGTTTTGATTACAGCAATGTTTTTATACTTTTCCTCATTAAATAAGATTTGATTCAGGTGATCACTAATCAGTACCTCATGAAGCAGAAGGAGGTGCTTGTGTAGGAATTTAACAGACATTGGCATGGAATGGATGTCATACTCTTAGAGATGCTGATTTAAAAATAAATTGCAGTGGACTAGGGGGCTTGGTGGATGAGGCCCGGACGTCGCAAAAGCAAAAAAAAATGTGGAGGATATCTGCAGTTTCCATGTTAGTGTGGGGATTTCTGTGTACAATTATCAGTTAGGTTCTCAGAAAAAATCTGCCTTACACTGATCCCACGACTCCTGATCCACGTAAAAGTGGGGGTTACTGTATATATATATATATAGTAACCCCCACTTGTGCTGGGTTGCTAAGCACCACGCCCAAACATGAAAACAGCACGACGACAAGGGGGCGTGGCGGACGAGACCCCGACGTCACAGCTTTTTTCGTGGCAATATATAATTTTTCATGCATTTTCAAGCTAAATTATTAAGACAAATAAAATTTACATTTTAAAATTTACATAAACATTAACGTAAATTCAGCTACATTTCTATATTAAAAGTAACTATAAATGTTTTGGTACTGACAATAGAAACACAAAGAAAGCACGTCTTGGGATGGTGAAATACCTGTATTTAGAAGCGGGAGGTTTGAAAGTAGCCAGTCTGAGAACTTTATTTATTTCTCCTTGCCTTTGATTGGCTGCTGCCCTGTGACACATATGTGGCAGCTGCAGACCAGAATTTCCTACGTGGAGCATCTCGAGTGTTTTTCGTTTTGTTCATCTTAAAGCCTGTACTTTTATTACTGTATATTAAATTCATTTAATATTGTATTTACCTGCTTATACCAAAGAAAACAACAGCACATACCAAATAAAACACATGTGCATGAATTACAGCACAATCTATACAGGGGTAATATCAGTATTTACATTCTAGCACTGCAGGAGTTCAGTGTAAACTGTACAGTACGAATACAGGTTTACCTTTACATTTTCTGTAAGGATAATGAGTTAAAATTGACAATAATTGTTTTGGGAGCATATTTAGGAGCATATTTAGGGTTTGCACTATAAAAATAGGCATTTTTAGGCATTTTTTTACCACCTCACAACAACACGTTTTTTCACTTTATGTGAGTGCTCTTGGAACATAACTATACATAGGGCTGCGGTTTCAGAGAAAATGCTGTTGTTTTGGGTTTTTGCATCCCCTAGTGGTTAAGGTTACTTGGTCTACCCATTTAGAAGTCAACAGCTAGCTAGCTAAGTCAAGCTAGCAAACTTAATTATTAACAGCTGTTAACTTTGCTCATAAATTAATCCTTACTAAGGCTACCCAGGGCCTATCCCTGGGTCATCGGGCGTGAGGAAGGGACTAACCCTGGGAGGGGCACCTAATTTAAGATGAAAATAAAAATCAGTATAAATACAACAGGCCACTTAAATACAAAGGAACAGACCCCAGAATTAAAGTAGTTGAAGATCTTAGGTGGCAAAATCCATTAAAAGCTATTATAGTTCACTGGTTACGGAACTTTTCTTGGAGTATTTATCCACACTAAAACTTTTCACCTTGTCGAAGTGTTATGCTCGCAACTTTTTCTAAATGTATAACATGGAAGACACATATCCTTTTTTGTTCTCCTCCCAGTTCTTTTTAATACACTGTGACAATATAAAATCTGAAGCGAGTATAACAGCTAGTTGTTATTCAGCTTCATTATTTATTGCTTCCTTTCGCTCCAAACTGACCGACTGCTGTTTAGGAATGTCACAGTATCAGCATGTTACTCATTATAAAATGACACAAGATGTTAGTGGGTCAAACTGCAGGTCTAGCACTGCTGCTGGCTCTATGCAGATGGATGCATCTCCAAACATGTCTCACTGAAAAAATCGGTGTCCGCTGAAAGACCCCAGCCCTCTTCTTTAACCAAGCGCTGCTCGGTGCTGAGTTTCTGAGGGAATATAAATATTTTTCTCTGCGTCCCTGTTCAGCGAGTGATTGGTTTGATTCTTCCCCTGAGCCCGCAGCCCTGCAGTCCAGCAGAGAGAACGCTATAGCCCCAGAGGGAGGTGGCGCAGGAGGCTGCTGATTACTGTTTGGCCTTTCCTGTCCTCCAGCCAGGCCAGCGTGTCACATTCAAGAGGTTTATTTTCCTACATCAGAGACCAGCAGGATCATTCCTCACCCAGCCGATGCCGGCCCGGCGCCAGGGGGTCATTTACTGGGGCAATGCCACACCTCCACTAAAACTCCACCAAACACTGCTGATTTAATACATTTTTATTAGCATTTATTTAGCCATTTATTTAAAGAGTTGGTGCACTGTTTGGGGTAATGACCCCGTCCTCCATGTAGCAATCACTTTGACATGCTACTCCGGTGACAGTCCATGGACAAGACTCCCAATACTACATTCACAGGCATCTATAACATGTATACAGCTGTGGGTCACTCCAGATAAAAACATCTACTAAACACATAAATATAAATGTGAAGTCAGTAGGAGCAGTCAGTAAACTGTAGCTGCCACATGAAAACAGGTACGTTTTTAAAGATGGAAAAAAATTCTGAACACATTTTAATGTAAAAAACCTTCGCAGAGGTACGGAATTTTCTTGACTCCAACAAAACGTGTTATAACCATTAAATAGCTATGAATGAGTAATCTCTGGAATACATAGGAAAAATACTTCACACTTTTGTTATGTTAGTTGTACCTTCTACTGATTAAAAGTTACTCCAGGTGTCAGTAGATATTTCCTCTCACAAATCAGACAATGTACAAGCAGTGCATGAGACTGAATATATGTTAGCATCATCACTGATATCAAATACTTTCAAATTCCAGGCAAGAGTAATCCACTCCAGTCAAATACTGATGGTGCGACTAGACTTAATGTGTCCATTGATACAGTTCAGATGTACCACACCCCTCTTGCTTGATCTTTTCTGGTCTCTGGCGTACATCTTCCCCCGTTTGTAAAAAACATGTATAGTGCGATGATTCAAAATGTAAGCAGGGCACAAAGGGATAAGAGATGCAAGGGGATGTCATCCCACCAGTCAAAAACAAAGAAACAATAGTAATAATAATAATAATAATAATAAAATCCCCCTATCCTTTTACCAACCTTTGGATTAATGTCACTATAGATGTCTATTATGAATATTTTAATTCTGTACAGTATTTTTTTTTTTTTTTTTTGAGACCATAAACTCAAATGTAATGTTGTAACTCCTGATACAGTGAAAATTTCACACGTCCAGGCGCATTTTTGTTCGTCAAGGGACAAAATGTAAATGTACCCCCAGCATGAAGGGTACATTACGAGATCCTCAAGTTCCAGTTGCCCAGTGGCACTCAATATTGACAAAGAGGGTCTTAAATTAAAAACATCTGAGAACTGCTGATGTAGAGGATTCTCTTTCCTTTATTGTAACAGTTTTGGTAAAAAAAAAAACAAAAAAAAACTTAATACCTAAATAAGATGCATGAAGACTGAATCCCACCCTGTGTGAACGGATTTCTGTAGATATCACAGGAAAACTGATGCCCTCAGCCAAAGCAGCGTGTCACCGCGCTGTAAGACAAAGCAGCCCAGAGGATGTTGGACAGGATTAAGTTGTTTGAAGAGCGAAGCCCCTGACCGAGATGCTTTCTGACCACAATAAACACCGGCCTGGACACACAGCCCCCATACAGTGTCTGCAGCACAGCATCAATCACACACACAGCCAACAGTCCCTCAGGCACACACACACTCACACTCACACACACACACACACACACACACAATGCCATGGTGCGTGCAATCATGCCAAAAATATAACGTAAGCCAGCAAAACCCACACAATACCCTACCACAAACCGCACACACACACACACACACACACACACACAAACACACACACACACACACACACACACACACACACACACACACAAAGTGGTAAAATGATAACAAGAGACAGAATA
Organism: Alestes dentex; assembly: GCA_037576975.1. Classification (NCBI taxonomy): domain Eukaryota; kingdom Metazoa; phylum Chordata; class Actinopteri; order Characiformes; family Alestidae; genus Alestes; species Alestes dentex. The sequence goes on along the minus strand of JBBIGA010000106.1, from coordinate 5,995,785 downwards.
TCTAAAAGTAAATAAAAAGTATAGAAGCATATAAAATTCTCATGATATATATATATTCTGTAGACAGAATATTAGACAGTAATCTACATACCAGCAATACTCAGCAATACAGAAACATACATGGAAGACAACACACACACACACACACACACACACACACACACACACACACACACTGGGGTGTAAGTGGTAAACAATGGTAACAAGATACAGAGTAAAACATTCAGTTCTTATATATATACAAGCAGAAAATGAAACTTAAGCAAAAAATCATCATTTTTAAAATCCCTGACAAAAAACATCCGACAGCAGTATTAATCACATAGTACTGCTTTCATTTCTGATTTGTCAGTTTACTGTTAGCAAAAAGGTGTATCGTGTTCACTGTAACGCTTTCTACAGCTGATTTACTGATTTACTGCAAGTATGAAGGCCACCTAAAGCAGCAGGTTATCGGGCACTCACAACACTTACCATACTGCCCCCTGCTGGTCAAGACAAGCATCAACACCCTACACAGAGATTAAGTGGAAAGACAGGAAAGGGTTGAGGTCAGAATACAAAACTATCCCGCATAAATCAGAACTATTTTATTTTCATGTTTTATTTTCACATCACGGCTCATCCCGCTCCAGAGCCTACTTACTCTGGTAAGTAGTTGCACTCTGAGGGATGTGATGCTGAACAGTTCGGTAGTTGTTGAATCATGAAGAAGTATTAAACTGTGGAATACTTTGCTATAGAAGCTTTCACAGGAACTAGAGAGACCGAAACCTTCCAGAGAACCCACCAGCACAGAGGTCCACCCCACCTCTGAGTCAGACATGAGGTCGACGGCTCATAATGGTGCACATCTGTCTGGTTTCTTTTTAAAGGTGCACATCTGTCTGGTTTCTTTCCTCTGTGAAGATGTTAAAGGACTTTGGAACATCTGTTTATTTGTCCTGAGATATTTGGACTCATCTTTCACTACAGACAGGAACTTTTTTGTTAGTTAATAATCTTGGTCATATTAAAAGTTTTTGTCTTCCCATATTCGTTGATTTTGCTTAGGGTGAGAGAAAAATAATATTAACCCCGAATATTTCAAAGGAAAAGGATGCTTAAAGTAAACTAAGGTGGATGAGTGCTTGTGACAAATGTGTTCTTAATTTCAAAATATTTCTCTCAACTTTTCTCGTACACAGTTTAGTTTTTGCCAGTGAACGTTTATGGCATTTAAATTTGAATATCAGCATAACAGAGTACATTAATATAGATATTTTCAATAGACCACATTTTTGCAGTGTATCATCTTGATTGTCCAAAATACAGGCAGTAAATAAATAATATGAACAAGATCAAATGATATGAAAAAATATGAAAATCATTAGAAAGTAATAGAAAGTAAGTATAATAATATAATAATTCTTAAGATATTGTGAGTGATATTTCATATTGCTCTGTGTGGACACAAACTGTTTTTTTTTTTTTTGAATGTCACTTTTAATGAACAGCAGAAGCAGCTCCCACTTTTGACCTAGAAACTCGATTTGGTGAAACTAATTAAGGTCTAAAATGAAAACTGGTTGGGATGCATTAATTAGGCAAGCTCCCCTCATAAGTCTCTTTGTCATTAAGATTCTCCATTCAAATATTAGCGTGTAATTGATATTGTGAAACATTATCTGGTCTATCTAAACCAAATGAAAACAGTTAATTGGCAGCGTTATTACATTCGAGGTCCATCATTAAGAATTACATTCTCCAAAAACTCTCTATTCATTTCTTTTCACGAGAAGGTAATTGAATTTTAGATGACGAACTTGCCGCTTTTTTTTTGAAATGGTCTTTTTCAATCAGAGCCCTTTAATTGAAAATAAATCTTTCCTCCTCCCCTCCCCTCCATCCAATAGCTCTTTACACTGGAAGAAAATAGCTCAGTATAAGGCAGTATTGACTCCTGACACATGTCAGACATGTTCCCTTCACACACTGCTCTGTCAGGAGAATCACAGTCGAAGCCGTTTAATATGACTGACTCTGACAGTGTCAAAACAGAAGGGTGAAAGAAGCCGTCGTGATATGGCATCTGAGTCGATTTTAACAGACATGTGGCTAATATGGCTGTATGCGTAATGTTCACGTCAAAGAGCAAACAGCTCAAATCTGATACGATCAATTGAATGATGTGTGATAGAAACATATAAGGACATGCACAACATGCTCTATGAAACATTTACTGAGGAAAAGAGACACAATATTCAGTACATACAATACATGCGAGTGGGTGCATTTCTCTTTTTGTGGGTCGTGTGAAAAGGCTGCTGTGCCGTAGGTTAGAAGAATAAAACCAATGGGTTTTTTCATAATTCAGACCTCAAAATTGCTTAGAATCACAGCATAACTGGGCCCCATTGCGAACAAGCCCCCCCCCACCACCCCCCCAGCCCAGCCCACCCCTACCAATAGAAAATTACTATAT